>JAIUCV010001765.1:0-65428 GCA_026724425.1 Erythrophleum ivorense | reverse complement strand
TAATTGAATTGTTCCAACTAGAATCACCCCATTTGGATGTCTAGAGAGGGAGATATGATTTTTCAAAGATTCAGTCCAGTGTCAGGCGTCCAAGCAGACCTTAGTCACTGTTTAATCAAAATTCAGGGTCTGGACGAGCTTGAACTGGTCTAGAGTGATTTTTTTCTTCTAGCTAACATCCTCATATTTCTAAATTGGTATCATTCACTTGAATTGGAATTTTTTTGAATTAAGTGGGCATTTTTGAAATTCATATCAGTAAACTGTGACAGTATCAAGACCCAGTCTGACCTCCAGATAATTTCTTGTGTCAAACGTTCTGTGTGTGGGATTTTATGACTTTTATATATTTTTAGCATAAAGTAGACATCATAGTCTTCCTAAAATGACTAAGATTATATGATTTCAATTTTTTTAGATTTAGTTATGATTTTTCAAAATTTTGGACAGAATGGAGGCAAATCTGGCCGAAATTCAATAGCTTCAATTTATGCTCCATTTTAGTTTCCTTGAGTCATGAGCAAGATTTTGTGATGCAAATGAGTTGTAATGATGTATTTAAATATAAGGATGCATGGTATGAACCCACACGGTCCACGTGACACCAATTGTGAATTTTTAAGCATGACGTAACGCGATTAAATCCATTATCGTTGTTTTATGACCATGATTAAGATATGGAGCTTATGAATGCCATGAATGGGGTTAGATATATATGGTATTACATTTATAATACATACAGAGCCACCAAGGTATTGTCCCTTCCTTCCCCGTTCGTGGGTCTTTGACTCTGCCTTCCTGGTTCGTTGGGGTTTGTCCCTTCCTGGGCAGGACATTTAACCACGTTCCCAAAAAAAGCACGCCTTGGTGGGGAGAGATTCTCCCCCACTTATATGGGCTAACCACAGGTTCCTTCCAGCTAATGTGGGACTTTACAATCCACCCCCCTTTTGGGGCTGACTCGTTCTCGGGTTGCATATGGGCCAAGATTGCTCTGATACCAACACATACAGAGCCACCAAGGTATTGTCTCTTCCTTCCCAGTTCGTGGGTCTTTGACCCTGCCTTCCCGGTTCGTTGGGGTTTGTCCCTTCCTAGGTAGGACATTTAATCACGTTCCCAGGAAAAGCGCGCATTGGTGGGGAAAGATTCTCTCCCACTTATATGGGCTAGCCACAGGCCCCTTCCAGCCGATGTGAGACTTGACAGTTTGCATTTGATAATATCTAAATACATTAAATGGGAATGGAAACAACTGAATTTCAACCCCTTCCTTGCTTGGGCCAAAAATCCTCCCTTAGTATTCTAACTTACTCTTTTTCATGATTCAAGGTAAACTAATGGTAGATATGGAATCCTCATGGCTTAATATACTTGATTTCATCAAGCTTTCATCAAATACATCTTCTTCCCTCACTTTCTTTCTCTTAACTAAACCAATAAGGTGCTAGGATTTTAGGAATAAAAAGTTTTCTTAGCTTGAATCATACCTTGTTTTAATGTTCCTTAGATGTAAGTTCTTATGGTATAATTGGTTTCCTCAAACAAGTTCTTTTGCTCAAGGTGATTGCCACAAAATTCACCTTTTTTAGAAACTAAATCCACCATGAGAAAGAGCATGAAGAGTAGAGGAAGTTTCATAATTAAATTATAGCAAAATTTTGGATAAAACCTTACCTATGTTGGCTTTCTTTCCTTTCTCTCTCCTCCTTTCTTCATGCCACCATGAATTTGAAATTGGAGCTATTTAAGTTGATTAATAAGTAAGGAAGATGATGAGGTATCCACTTATATCAAAAGGCCAAGATTTTTATCTTTTCAAAATAACCATTTTGCCCCTATATTTTAATTCTTCCATTTGAACTCATTTTTTAGTCTTTCTAGAAACCAACTGCTCCATACCAAATTTTAGATTCTCTTTTTCAATAAAAATATCTATTTACGGGCTACAGTGGCTTGAAATAGTCTAAAATGGTCTTAACAAAAATCTTGTCACTAGAAGCCCTAAATTATATACCGTTAGAGATTTAATTAAACCAATTTTGTCTCGTTAATTTGCTAATCTTATTTCATAATATTATGATGAGATACACATTTCTCATGTTAATTCTCATATTATCTAAATCTTTTATTTTTCATACTTTACGGTTAAACTGACTTTTTATCCTTATAGCCTTTTTTCATTTGTTTTAGCTTTTTAATACAACTTTTCTAGATCACTTTGCTCTATACATTATTAAGCTTCGTCCTTTGTCCAAGTAACAATTCAAAGTCCACAGTGGTTTAAAATAACTCTAAATAGCTAAATTTACACTTGTGCCATTGATTACCTTAGTTTGCATATAATCAAGGTTTTGACTAATTTTATTACCTTTGGTTGATTTGGTAACCTTATTTAGTCAAATAATGATAGAAAATATCTTACCCTCTTAATATACTGTTAAATATTTAAACTCTTGATTTTTCCTTGTTGCACTGTAAAAACTCTTTTCGATTAACCTTGAATTAGATTTTAACCATTTTGGGTCTCTTTTCTCATCTAATTGGGTTTTTACTTCCTTGTATATTTTCATAACCTTATCTTAGAATCTAACCCAGTATAAAGATACTAGATATTACATCTACAGTTGTAATTCTAATGAATGCAAAATATTCATACTTTTCCTAAGATTAAATTTAGCAATTGAATCCACTATCTATAGTTTTTATGTATCTTATGTTTAATCAAGAATAATTGGAAGAAGAAAATCATTAGTGAATCAATAAGAAATTAGAGATTTTCAACAAAGAATATAGGCTAACCATGTTGGTAAGCACGAGCATGTGAAAGAGGAATTTCTAAGAAAACCAAAGATCTACACAAGTTAGTCATGTAAATGTACATGGTCCTATAAAGCCATATAGGCAAGCTATATAAATAGGTGATTTCAACATGGGCTACTTGTGTTCAACTAAAATTAGGACTTTTTATGGTGTACCTTGTATTTTCTAGGGGAGGAAGCCAGAAGAAGATTCAGACATGCAAATTGAGGCTAAGGAACGCCCTGCAAGAACGCTTTGGAGATCCATTAAACAAAGGAAGATATTTGAAGTTCTTACCGATGGATTGTTTACTTGAGCCAATTTGTTTTCTCTTTACTCTTTTCTTTGGTTTTTGATCATGTTTCTATTTTCATTCATTGTTCTTTTGTTTCTAATTTCCATTATGTGTAGTTAGATTTTTCTATCTATAGTTTAGATGAACCTATTTACTAATTAAGTAAATTTTAAAATATTTTTGTAACAATGCTCATTAAATTAATTTATTACCCTTTTATATTGTCTATGAATGGTTGGCTAATATTCACATGATGCATTGTGAGAGGATTGAGAGGTCAAATATAGTGTAGATCGTTAGTGTAATAGACTCAAATAGTAATTATATATATATATATATATATATATATCAAATTTAAGTGGGTTGTGAAAATTTGTATTGAATCATTTATACATAATAGGTTTATACTAAGTTTATTACCATAAGAGTAGACATAGACTTAACATAAGCATGGTGACTTATCTAGAGAAGAAGTGCATTCTTGAATGGTTTCTTATCTTTAGATGTGTGTATGTATGTTTATACTATGCAACATGTTTCTACCAAATGTCCACATGCCATGGTACCATGTTGCTTTGTTTGTACTCTTGAAAGATGTTTTATGAGTGTGTTTTGGCTTGCACGAGCTAGGTGAAGCCAAAAGTCCCTTAGCAAGGGTGAGGATGAGCTAAAAGTCCTTAAGAATAGGTGAGACAAAGCCAAAAGTTTCTAGAAGAGTGAGGCTTAGTCAAAAGTCTCTTGAAAGTGGGTGAGGTAAGTCCAACAGTCCCAAAGAGAATGGGTGAAGTTTAACCTGTGTCTTGGCAAGTTTATGTATGATGAGTATGCTTTCTTGAATGAGAGAAATGTTTTATGTATGTTCAAAAATTGCTAGATTGCCATGCATTCATCCTTGGACTTGAATTTGCATTCATTATGTATGATTGAAAATGGTGAAGAGCTATTAGGATTCCTAGAATCTCATTCTTCCCTCCCCTTTGCCTAATATATTTTGGTAGACTAAGTGAGAAAGGAAATGGGAGCCACCACACTTGAAAGCAAGGAGTTTGACAAAGAAGTTGTTATTTGTTCATTTTGTAAACATAACCTTGTCAAGTGATGTATCCCTATGTTGTTTATGATCTATAACCTCTTGAACATGTGTAATTATATGGATATGTGATGTATATATGAGAATTGGAAGCAAATGAATGGAATAGCATGTTTTTGACCTTGAATGGCAAGGATGCATATGTATGTTCATTGTGTATATTATCAAGTGAGAGAGTGAATTTGTGAGATCTAGGTTTTTGGACCCTTGGGACATGTTTAGTAGGCTATTTTTATGTTTTGCCACGTGCTCAAGTGGCTATAGAAAAGATAGAAGCTAAATTGAGCCATTTTGGACCTTTAATGTGGTATAAAAGTGCCATTTTGTAACCCTGTGGCACAAATTGACCAAATAGATGAATTTTCTTATGAAATTTGGTATCCATATAGATCTCATCTAGAGCTTTTTAGAAAACTAAAGACCAGATTATTTAGAGCTCTAGAAAATTAATTATAAATTTTTTAAGTTGCCAAAAAAATGTTGAACTGATATGGTTACTGTTCATATGGTCAGTTTTTTCCTATGTCATTCAAGGGTTAAATGGTATTTAATGCTTATAAAATTTTATACCATAGATTAAATGAGCTTTCCATGGCCACTAAGATCACCTCAATTGGATATATGGGCAGAGAGATATGAATTTTTAATGTTTGGAGTTAGTATTAGTAATACAACAGTATCTTTAGTATTATTCCATCGATTTCCAATGGCTAAACACTTCAGTTTTGGTCTAGAATTATTTTTACCCTAAAGTTGACATATGTAGCTTTTCAAAATGGTATAGTGTGCTTGATTTCAATTTTTTTAGATTTAGTTATAATTTTTCAAAGTTTGCACCAAAAATCTGGCAAGCAACCCTAGACTGATTTGATAATTTTGTATATGTATGCTTCAAACTCGGGTTTCATGGAACATTTGGTGATGGTTTTGAGTTGTATGAATGTATTTTAATTGGAGGATGATATGGATGAGTTTATATGGTTCACAGGATGCAAGATGAAAAATTGAAGTACTACGTGACGCAAAATATTCCATTATTTTAATTGAATTTCCTTTGAGAAGTTGCTGTCCCAAGGGAAGGAAACTAGTAATGAGATGGGAAGAGGCTAGATGAATACGGTGTTATAGACTCCAAAGTCCAAAATAACACATTATTAAGGAAAAAAATCAAATAGCTGCAACAAATCATGAGGGCTTGCCCCTAAAAGTTGAATTTAACTTATTTCCTCGTTAAAGCTTTTATCATTCATCTTGTAATATATAAACTTGTTTCCTTGAAAATTGAATTGGACCTTTTAACTTACTTGAATTTCAAGAATTTCATCTCACAATATTCCTTGTAACTTACTTGAATCATTTCCAGAATTAGATTTCAATACTTATTTTGTTTGATTATTGATAAAATACTTATAAGTAAAAGCAATTTGAATATTGTAACATCATAAATTCTAGCTCATCTCATACCTTTCAATGGCTTACTATCATGGAGGATAATATTACATTTTCATCTCTTCCAATGTCTGGAAAATGGCAGTTGGCATTAAATTAATTAGAGAAGAATGAGGTTGTAGGCATCTAAATCAATGGATGATTTTTTTTAATATTTCATTTTGCAACATTTAACATTTTGTCCATTATTAGGGGGAAAGAAAGGAAAAACTCATCAAATTTAATGTGTGACAGAACCAAGCCTAATTGACATCGAAGGGATAAAGAAGCTACTGAGAGTAAGCTATAGTTCTCAAGAAATTGGGATCCACTCCAAAATGTATCATAGCAATTTTGGATATCTTGCTCAAGCTTCTTGTGGAAGTTTCATATTTTGACAATATGATAGTGAGACTATAAAATAGTGTAAGAAAAGATTAGTGAGATCTAGTCTAATGATCTATGAATAGATCAATTAGGGATCAAAATGCAACCTACTAAATGGCATCAGAGAACACAAAAACCCCATATTGATCAAGAAGAAATTATAACATCAAGAAAGAGAGAGCTAGAAAACCCCCTTGTAGATGAATGTAGAATGAAATGGAAAAACAAGCAATTGGATTAAGGAGGAAGTAGTATTAACATGTTAGATGAAGCTTTAACATGAAGAAATGGGGTTTTGTTGATTTAAGGGGAAATGGATTTTAGGGTTTAATGGAACATGGCCTTCAAATATGGAGGAGGATGAACATTTCAAATTAGGAAGGAATGGAGCTTTGAGTATGTACTTCTAGCACCTAAATGTTTAGATAATTCAGATACAAGAGAAAGAGGGAGGGAAGATGTTATAATGGATAAAGGCGATAATAAATTATAATAAGAATGAATACAAATGATAAAAAGAAGAAGCAATAATAATAAAAAATTGTCCTATTAGTTTTAAAATCTTAAATTTTAAATCTTAAATGTTTGTATTCTACAATTTATAATTTTAATTTAGTAATAAAAATTTAAGGATAATAATGTACTAGTTTATTTAATATTAAATAAAAGTTGAAAAAATTTTTATATCTTATGATTTGCAATGGGCATTATTTAATGATAACCAGAATATTTTATTATCTCTACAATAATAGCTAATCCCAATCCCACCTTGTTGTTTATAAAAAGTTAATACTATATACAAATTGTAATAAATATTATACAAATTTATTTTATAAAATTGTAATTACGTTTTTAATTAGAAATAAAATAATTATAATAAAATTATCTATTTAGTTTTTTTTATTTTTGATTAATAATTAAATAACTCATAAAACTGAATAAAGAAAAAATACACAAAACTATGACTAATTGATATATAAATAAAAAATAGTTTAAGTGAGCAATTTATTCTTTGAAATTATTTAAATTAAATTAATATTAATTTTATGAGATATTATTAAAATTTTAATAAATATTGTACAATTTTATTTAATAATTTTTTGTAATTATATTTTTAATTAAAAATTAAATAATAACATAGAATTATTTATTTGGTATTTTTTTTAATTAAGGATTTGATAACTTATAAAACTAGGTAAAAAATAAACAACAAGAAATTACTAATAATAGATATATACATAAAAAATAGTTGAAGCTATAAATATATTATTTGAAATTATTTAAATTAAATTAAATTAATATTTATGATGTAATTACTAAACTTTATATATATATATATAGAGAGAGAGAGAGAGAGAGAGAGAGAGAGAGAGAGAGAGAAATTTATGTCTTAAAATTTGTAAGTTTTTTAATTAAAAATTTAGGACTTTAGTGGCGACAAAAGTTGCTGCTAAAAATGGTCTTAGTCACTTTAGGTGATGATGCAAAGACTTTTAGCAATGAATTTTTTTGTATTGCCACTAAAAGTGTTAGAAAAATAAAAAATACACTTGTAGCAATGACTTTTAGCGACAATTAAAAAAGTCACAAATAGGAGCATATTTTTAGTGGTGATTTTTTTAGCTGCTATTAAAATAATTTTTTTTTTGGGTAGTGGCAGGTTATGGCTTTTCCTCTATCACAATTGATTAATATTTGACTCAATACCCCACTAATAATCTTTAAGTATTTCATAATCCTCTTTAACTATATAACCTCTTACACTGTAGTAGAATATCAATTAACTCCACTTTTATTGTATATAATATTATGCATGTCTACTTCTTGCTGTTTTAAGGTATGATATTAATATTTAGCTAGAATGTATATCCATAAGTTATTTTTTGTGCATCTAAATCTCCTTTCTAATTCACATTGGACATTCAAGTGCAATCACTTATTTAACAATATAGTGCATAGTTTATAGTACCCATAAGTGTCTTCTCATTCTCTCAATAAAATTTTAATGCTATTGATCGAGATTTAACTTGTATCAATTCATAAGGCCAATTGCTTAGAAATATTTGAACTTATTAATATCATTGCATAAATTTTGCCAACAACATTAGAATAAGAGATTTTTTACATAATTTTCAATGTAGTTTCAATTTAAGCATATATCTCATGACTTATCTTTGGTAAATTTACCAAGAGCTATAGTCATAGTGATCCTCCTATTCAACTACTTCAACCATTTCCAAGCACCTCATAGCATTTTCAGGGCTAGGGCCTTCTTTATCATTTCTATATGATTTGATTTCTCGTAGATTGTCCCTTCTTTTCTAATGGGTTTTGAATAAAAAAATCATTTATTGGTCTAAACTATTTCTTTTTACTATAAGGATATAAATGAGTTTATGGTCTTTCATGCTTAACTGTTCAATGATTTTCTAAAGATAATTATCTTGTGATAGAGCAATTAATTTCTTTGAACCATTCTTTTAAATTTTAATTCTAAGGATATACTCTACTTTACCCACATCTTTTATTTCAAAACTTAAGGATAATTATTCATTAACAACTTTTAAAGCATCTTGACTATTTCTAGCTAATGGTATATTATCCATAAAAGGCACATATTATGACATTTCTTTCTAGTGTCTTAGTGTAAATATAGTTTTCTTTACTAATTGTAATACCATATTGTTTCTAACATTAATCGCTCTCTTGCAAGTGGGAATATGCACTTTATCAAGGAAATCTCAAGAAAATGCATTAAAATAATGTATTAAATTGCGTTGTGTAGCGAATAAAATTTTTATTTTGTGTCTCCGAGACCCCATGAACTCATTAACAACATTCTATAATTATTTTCTATACATAAAAATCATAACATTCTCAAAAATTGGCACAAACCAAGGATCAAGGGTCAAAACTCCCAAAATTTCTTCATTTCCTACTGCTGTATAGTGGCAGATTTCAAAGGCAAATTTGAAAAATCATAAATAAATATAGAAAAATTGAAATTACACAAACTATAGCTTTTTGGAAAGATCTAGATGTTAACTTCACACAAAAAATAATTTTAGGACATGAACATAGCCTTTGGACTATGTTTGACAATGAAATAGCCATGAAGCTTTGGCTATCCCTGGTACTGATATAATTTGCTATCATAAAGTTCAAAAATGTCCAATTAATTTTAAAAAAATCCAATCTATACAAATGATATCAATCTAGAAAGATATAGATGTTATATAAAGGGAAAAAATATTTCAAACCAATCCAAGAGATTCAGACCCTAAAAACTAATCAAACAATAACATAGGTTTGACTAGTCTCCTTTTACTGGACAACTATTTCAAAAATTAATATCCCCCTTTCTACACATCCAAATGAGGTGCTTCTAATTGGTAGAAGTCCCTGGGAAGGTCTAGTTTATCTTTATAAAATTTTGTGGCAATTGGACATCATTTGCCCCATGAGTGACGGAGTTTCATTTTGAACTAGAATGAACAGTGCACTGAATCAAAACCAAAAAAATTTTCATATTTGAAAATTCACCAAATATTCCATAGGCCTTTAAAAATTTCCTACTTTAGCTTCCAAAAAATCTCTCAATAAGCTCTAAATGCATGCAAAATTTTAGATCAAGAAGAGCTTATTTGGATAAAAAGTGACATAACTCACTCAAATGGTTAATTTTGCTGGGTAAGGTGTCCACTTTGTCCAAATGGCCTCTCCAATGGTTAGGCTCTTCTTGGACAAGTTTAAAAATATGAATATGACTTGTAGACACTATCCAAGTGGTCCTAAGCCCCATGCATTTCATTTTGACTATCTCATACCCAATAATACACTAATACATACATGCCATCCATGATTTAAAATTCATATTTCCATTGTTTTCATGCTACATAGAGTATATATAGTATCCATACATTATATTACATTTGCTAAGGGTCTCATATCATAAAAATAATATGTACAAAGCCACTTTGACATTCAACTATAA
Source organism: Erythrophleum ivorense (assembly GCA_026724425.1). Classification (NCBI taxonomy): domain Eukaryota; kingdom Viridiplantae; phylum Streptophyta; class Magnoliopsida; order Fabales; family Fabaceae; genus Erythrophleum; species Erythrophleum ivorense. The sequence continues at coordinate 55,432 of JAIUCV010001765.1, read as the reverse complement.
TTTAAACTACATGATAGGCAAAGTAAGGCTTTTCATTGTTCTTGGCTTACATTTCCTTGTCTTTGAGCACCACCTAGACAATTCAAGAGTGAGGGGGAAAGGGGAATGAGATTCCAAGAATATCAATAGCTTGCACAACCATTCACACACACATTCAAGACATACATACATCAAGTACACAAGTAAACAAGTTACCAAGATCATAAATGCTCATTTCTAAGATTCTCATGCCACACCTTCACAATTAAGCCATTAAGGAGCTTTAAGGACTTTTGGTTTTACCTTACCCCATTTCTGAGACTTTTGGATATGCCTCACTCTTGGCCTAGGGACTTTTAACTTAGCTTCACCTATCCAAGAGGCTTTTGGCTTAGTCTCACCCATGCCTTGAGACTTTTGGCACCTCCTCACCCACATTAAGGGATTTTTGGCATCACCTCACCCTTGGGAGCTATTCTCACAATCAATGGCATTTAAGACAACACATTGGTACCAATGTAATCTCAAAGTATCAAGTGGCATGTTTTCAAATAAAAAAAGAATACATAAGCACATAAAGACATACATATGTACACAAGAATGCAAGAGAACAAGGTGAAGAGTTATCTTGAATTTTGCAAGCCTTCCTTTATTTTATTTCTCCCTCTTTTGGGTGTCACAAGTGCACCTAGGTGGGTTAGTGTTCTCTTGGCATAAACACTATAAACAACACATAATCACACACTTGAAGCAAGCCAAGACACTAAAGATACTCTTAAACACACACTTAATTCCATAAGTGGCATAATGGTTCCATAATTGGCCTATTGAAGCAACTCTTACGTTTCAAGTTCTAAGCTCAATTCTCTTGTTATTTCTAGACTTCTTGAACTTATTTAAGGTCCTTGAAGTCCTTACACATTCACTTGCACAATTGGATATCTAAGTTGCTTCATAAGGCACAATTATGGACATCATTGCTCCATCTCTCATTCCATGGGTCCTAAATTTTTCTCAATTATTTTTCTCATCTTCTAACAACATATAAAGTCACAAACTAAGGCTAGAAGAAATTAAAACACTCCCTAACTACTTGTATTAGCCTAGGTCGAGATATGCACCAAAGAAGGAGTTCAAAAGCTTCTTGATTTTTCCTTAATGGGAGGGCCACATGGGGAGGTTTCTAAGGGTCTTAGGAACTCAAGGAAACATTCACATAAAATGAAATTTTACAAAACCCTGAAGAAACCTACACTTTTCTATCTTGTTTTTTATTGGTTTTCCTCAGAATTTCTTGCCATATTCCATCTTCCTATGGCCTAAAACCCTTGTTCCTCTCTTGTTTTTGAACAAAAAACCTCCCCCTCATATGGTTCTACTTAGGGACAAAGCTCAAGGTAAGGGGAAGCAAAGGGAAGAAGCAATTCAAAGCATGAATTACCTTGGATTTTAACTTAGTTTCAAGAATCTTTCTCTTTAGTTTACTTCCCTTCAAGAATTTTGAACTCCCCCTCAATATTCTAGATTAAAAGAGAACTAAATAGCTTATATAGACCATGGAAAGAAATCCTAGAAAGAGAAGAGCAAAGTTGAAAGAAGGAAAAGCATGAAATTCTTCAAGTTTCATTACCTTTCTTACCTTTTTCTTCTCCCTTTTCTTCCTCTCTTGGTGCGCCTTAAGGAGCTGCTATTTTTCTATAATTTAGGCAGAAGAAGTCATGCTTAAGAAGGTGGGAGAAGAAGGAAGAAGTGTGTGGGAGCTTTTAGAAATACACTTTTTTAAAAATTTCAATTTCGTCCTTCTATAATGGCAATTTCATTTTGGCTTTGTTTTAACTTCTTTTTGGGAATCGTTTCTTCTATTATAAAATTTAGATTCCTAATTTAATGAAATTCTTTTGGAATAACTCAAATTAGACCTGAAACCTTTTCGAACGAATCAGTCAAAGTTCAGACTCACTATCATTAGAAAATGTACACCAGAGGAGCTTTATTAGTTTTGGGGCTTCCTATGGTTTTTGGGGTCTTTGAGAACCTTGGGTAACTCAAATTTTCCATTTAAAAAGCCCTCCTATATATTTTTCCAAAATTTGTATTTATTTACGAAAATACTATTACATTTCGTCAGTTTCTGTCATAAATTGTTTCTCCATCCTAACTCTATTTTTTTTTTGTATGAGCCTAGAATTATCATTTTTAAGAGTCTAGGACTTTACCCAAATTTTTTGGAACATTATATTGCTCATTTTAAAAGACTTGCTTTTATACAGTTCATTTTGTCATTTTATAGAAATTATGTTCGTTACACTAATCACTTCAGATATGAAGTTACAATTTGATAAAATGTCAAATACCAATGATTAGATGATTGTTTTAATCTGTAAATGGACTTTTGGAACTTGCAAATTTCATGCTCTGTTCCTTTCTTTATGGAACCTAATGGTTGTTCCAATTGGATGACTTTATCTAGTTTTTCATTTAAAAATATGGTTTTACATCTATTTGATGTAGTTGTAAGTTCAAATTTGCAAATAAGTTAGGATAAGCTAATTGAAATAAATTGCATAATAGGTGAGAATGTACTTTTAATGTTTATACCTTCCTATTATGTATACCCTTTAGTAATTAATCGTGTCTTATAACTCTCAATTCGATACATCTGCCTTTTTATTTATTTTTGAAAACTATTTGTTTTTAATTACTTTTTACTTAGATGGAAGATTAACCATGTCCCACACATGGTTTGTCCTTATCAAATCCATCTCTTTTTTTGTTACTTTTATCTAATTTTATTTAGTAAGGCATGATTGAGCTTCTTTAACTATGCTTAGCTTTTCATTATCTTGTGAAGTACCTTTAAGTGTTGCCTCTTCAATCTTAAATTGATGTTTAGGTACACTATCTTCGTTACTCTTAAATGGTGGGGTTATCTATGCAACATTCTCATTTTGCACTAAACTTCCACTTAGATCAACAGGTGAAAGACATGACTTCTTTTCCTCATTATCCTAATCTTGTGTTTCATAAAGAGATGTATACATGTCAATCTTTTCCATACTAGGAAATTCATTCTCTAAATGTGTAGTGTCTCTTAATTTTAATTATACTTCCACCTTTGTTTTCACCAATGAAAAGTGTAACCCTTTGATTGTTTCAAATATTTACTAAAGATATGTTTCTTATCCTTTGAGCTAAATTCTCATGCTTATAATAAGTATCGTGGACATAACAAATATTGTTTTAAGATGCTTAAAACTAGCTTGCCATTTGTCCATGATTCATAAGCTTTTGCTGCAACTATTTAAAAGGTACTCAATTATGAAGGCATCAATTAATAACATATCATTCCAATAAGAAATGATAAGTATGTTTGAACCATTATTGACCTAACCATTTTGAATAAAGTTTTATTTCTTCTTTTAACAACTTCATTTTATTGTAGTCTTATGGAATCATCAATTGTCTCATGATTCTTTTTTGTTTTTCCCTTTTAACAGAGCTTTTTGAATTATTACAATAAATATTCATATCCTGGGTCAAAAATTAAGGTTTTAATTTTTTTATACATTTGATTTTTAACCATGTTCATATAATGTCTAAAGAATTTAAGCACTCTTAACTTATAGAAGATTAAATGGATTGGACTATGTTACAAATAATCATTGATAGATGTAATAAAATATTGAGTTTTATGTCTTGTCGTCACACTTGACCATATTACAAATAATCACATCATTTGTATATGTTCTATTTTGTACTATATCTTATATGAAGCCATCTACTTGTAAGAAGCAATTGATGGTATGCCATGAAAAATCCTTGATACCTAGCTATATGGTTTATAGGAGTTTTATTTTTCTCAATGAATCACGAGCAAAGTAATCCACTCTCTAACAAATATAATACATGATTCTAGCTATATCAAGCTTCTTTCTACCATGCTTATATTTCTTCTTAAATTCTTTCTTCACCTTCTTGATATGTTGGCCAAATCCTTTCTTTATTATATAAGCGTTGTCCTTCTTATGTCTAGGCTTTGAAATCACAATAGTCTCAGTCATATATGCATGTGTAGAGAATTTAGAAACTTTTAATCTCTCATCCTTAAGCTCCATATGATGAGCAACATCATAAAAAATAGTAATGCTCTCATTGTGGGTCAAATTCACTTTTAAGTCTAAACTTATTGTTCATCTATAAGAATATTACCAAATGACTTTAATTCTTTGATTGTCAGCCTCTTCAATGTGATTATATATCCTTAAAGACTATCCATATGGCTTAAACAGTTGTATGTGACTTGTATTGATACATAAGTTTATTAATCATGTTACTTTGCACCATTATGTAAGCAATATTATCCTTTCCTTTTCAATAAAAAATGTCTAAATCTCTTCTATACTAAGTTGTATTTCCTTGTTTAAATGCTTATATGATATAAGTCAATGGTTTCTTAGCATCATATTTTTTAATGATGTTCTTAGTAGCTATAACCATAATCATATTTATATATAAACATAACACATAATAATTTTGTACACACAATGGTATGTGTGTGTGTGTGTTTATATATATATTTGCAATGAACTTCGATTGGATCAATAACAACATTGTTAAGTTCATGATGGGAAGTTTGTGTTTATCTTACTTTCATTATATATATTATAAGAATGTTGTTATCTTTTTATCAAATTTACCTGTAAATATTGTTAAAGTTAATAGTTCTTATATAACTCCTAGACTACTAATATAAGAAGTCCTACTTAGCAAAGCATTTCTCATGCACACACACACACATACTACAGGAAATCAAGGTTTTTTTTTTCTTTTGTGAAAAATTCTTGCAAAATTTTTATAGTGAGGAATTCTCATTGAATTTATCATACATTACAATTTTTTCTTTTACAATTCTTGCATTTTTTTTGTGAAAATTTTTTAAGAGAATTTTGAGAGAAATATTGTGACAAATATGCTTTAGTATAGTTGTAATACCCTAAAATTAATTAAGAATAATTATGATTAATTAAAAATTAATATGGGTAATTAGTAAAATTAATTAAGTGGAAAGGGAGATGGATATTAAATTTGCAGTGGTAAGCCGATCTTTAAGCTTCTGAAAGGCATTCTCACATTTGGTATCTTCACACAAAAGGTTAGTCCTTCCTAGTCAACTTAGTCAAAGGTATGGCTAACTGAAAAAATCTCTTAATGAACCTCCTACAATAATTGGCTAGACCTGAGAAGCTATGGATTTCGGTCACCGTCTTGGGTCTTTCCCAATTTAGCACCACTTCTACCTTTCTAGGTCCCTCACACTTAAACCTTTGCACTCCTAAGAAAAACTCAAGACTCTAAGAAAAGACTAATGAAATGACCATAGGAGAATGAAAACAAAAAAGAAAAGTAAAAATCACAAGTTAAAGAATGATCAAAACTCTTCAACACTTTAACAGTCAAAGTTAACTTCACTTGCATTAGGAAAGCAAGTTCCATGGCAATTTCATTTGAAAAGAATGAATAGAAATGCATAGCCTCTCACATGGGTTAGTATTTACTCTCAAATCTCAAGTGGTTAAGGCAATGTATATCACTCAAATTCCACCTATCACTCACTACCATAAGCTTGTCAAGCTTTTAAATCTCCACCACCTATGCCAAATGCAATGCACAAATCAAGAGAACTTGATTCAAGGTTGTAGTAGGGTAAGGGAATGAATTGAATGGATATAAGAACAAGGAAAAATAAATAAACAATAGTTGGATACCTTAGAACTTCAATAGCAATCAATAGAAACCTATGATAAGGAAGAATGTGTTTCTAGGCCTTATTTCTAACTCATATAAGTGAATACAAGCTCAACTCAAAACACTTCTTTCTTTGATTTTCATTCTTCATTTTTTTGGCTTTTCTTTTCTTTAACTTTGAACATTTTTCTCAACTTTTAATAACAATGGCCTAAATGGATGCAGAGTATACATTCTCTCATCCTAATTAGATGTAATGCTCTTTGAAATCCTTAAGGCATCTTAAAACAAGGTGGGATGTATATATATATTAATGGCTATGGTTTCAACAAAAAAAATAAACAAAGTCCAAAGTGGCTAAACAATGGATAGAATGCATTTAAGGGTTGGCTATTTGGCTCCCTAGCTATAAAAGAAATGAATGCCTTATTCTTTTCATGCATGCAAATGCAAATGTGGTCTGAACAAAGAATCAAGACAAATTTTAGAGTGAAAGCAAAGATAGGTGAATATACACTAGAAATAAACAATTAAAGCTCAAATCCTCACAAGCTAATGGCTATCAAATAATTCATTGAAATTAAATTTATTGCCACTTCACTTGAATCAAGACACAAGATCCATTACTTATCATGCCAAAGAGTATCCAAGCTATAATCATCTTAACTTGTAACTTTCACAGAAAATTTAAAAAAATCACATTATTTTTCAAAATTTTCTAAAAAATTTTCAAATATTTTTTAACAAGACAAAACAAAGAAAAGATGAAATGGAATGGATCTCCCCTCTATACTTAAATATTGCATTGTCCTCAATATCAGCACAAGATCCAGTCAACAGATAAACAACACAATATAAAGAATGAAAGTAAAGTGTACAACTGGATGAAGTAGAATTGAGGATCTCAAGGTGGGCTTAGATTCCCATGTAGTTGGTTAACAACCTTTTATTACCTATAAAACAGAACAAAACAAACAGAATTGCAGAAAAGAAAAGATAACTAAATCCTGAACTAAAAAGGACACTATCAAAACAACTAATCATCTGTATCAAAAACTAAAATTAAAATAGCTTCATTTCTTTTCAGTTGAACAACTTTAAGTTTAACCACTTTAAAGCATTTTGATTGATCATTCAGTGTTGATTCATGGACTTCCTTAACCATCAATAGTTTTGGAAAGTCATATTTAGCATTTTCAAAAGCAGTAAAAGAGTAAAAATTAAAATTTGGATATTCGAAATTAAAGAAATAAAATTTGAAGTCAAGACTCTTTAGATATCTATCAAAACCCATGAAATCTACTGGACTCTCATTAGTAAAAGCCATTCTATAAATGGAAAAATTAAATTGCAACTTTTCATAATCTTTTAAGTTTAAGGTATTTGATAGTTGCTTTATCTCAGCTAGAAGAGTTTGTTGCTCATTGGGAATTACTTCACCAACTTCATGATCCTGTTCAGGACTTTCAATAAAAGAAATAATATCCTTCTTGACCAAAGAGACATCAATAGGCTCACAAGATTTTATATAATGATCATAAGCAAAATCTAGTCTCTTACTAGTGTCAACAATAGTACAAGCAGCAATATGATTTTCAATATCAGCACTATCTCTATGCATGCTCTCATCAATACTAGTATGGTTAGTAGAATCAGTCTTATCAACAATTTCAGTGCAAAAATAAGACACCATGGGTTTAGTAGAATTTTCAAACCTCAAAAACTCATCTATTTCAATACATATAGGATATGTATGTATATCATCACATAAGTATTTCAAAGTAGAGTCTGATTCATCAACAACTAGCTGTTCAACAATTTACTATCCATATTATCATTACATGCTACATCCACTATTTTATCAATCATATCATCACATGCCAAATTACCCCCACACTTATCTACTACCCCAGACTCAATAGAATAATCATTAATAGGCTCAGAAATGAATTCATCACTATGATCATAGCTAGGGGTAGAAAAATAAAGTGCATCAGTACACAATCATGAACATAACTTAAAGTATCAATGAATTACTACAATAAACCATATCAGGAGATTCAATAATAATTTCCTTATCTACACCATCATCATCAAGCAATTTAGGATCATCAACATCATTTGCATTGGTATTTATTGTGCTATCATGCAAACTAGAGTCAGTCTCAACAAAATGCAATGTGTTAGAAGATGGAAGCATATTACCCAATGAATAAGACTTTTCCTCTTTTATATATTCTCTTCTAATTTGCTCTTCTTTCAGTTCAATAGCACTTGAAGTAGATTGATTCATTTGAGCTTTTAAATCCTTCATGAGGTTATCCATCATCTATTAGTTTTGAAGCTACAACCGTTCATTCTCCCGTTGGAGTTGAAGATTATAAGCTTTTAGTTGTTGCCTCATTCTCTCTTCCTAACTTGGTTCCCATTAGGCTCTCATTGCATGTATCCCTCATGATAGTTATAGGAATAGTATTCTGGCTCTTGCACATGGAAGTTATGGTATGACTCCATGTAACTGGGGTGAACTTCATATGGATAGTGGTATGGTTGGTAGAATGGTTGTTGATATTGTTGTGCTCGTTTTTGTTGCTCAAGAATGCCATGAAGCATTGATATAACTTCATCCATCTTTCGTACAATCCTATCATTTGCACAAGAATTATGGACACCTTGATTAGACATGTAATATAGATCCATTTAAAGCAAAAAAAACGAGAAGTTTAATCAATTTAAACATAAAACAAATCACTAGCGAATTACATTAAAATTGACTCTAAATCAAGAAAATAAAACTCAAATGAAGCTAAGAACTTTCTAACAATAAAAAATGCTATAAAAAGAGGTGAATTACACAAAATAAACTCACAAAAATTAAGAAAATTAAATTTAGAAAAATTAAAAAATTCCTAAAAAATTTGATAAAATACTAAAAAATTAGAAAAAATGCCTTAAACATTGGAATTTGGCTAAAAAAATGGTGCACCTAATAGCTCTGCCTTTATTTTTGCTTAGAACACCTAAAAACCTTGGAAAATAAAGTTTGAGAATTTTTGGATATGTTAAACAAAAATTTTAGCAAACAGAACACTTGTTACACAACACCGAATTATCCAAAAACCAAGTTCAAAATAGAGCAAAAACTAAGCAAAACTAGAACCAAAATAGAGCTAAAACACCTAGAAAACCTTTTTAAATAATTGAAAATCCAATTTCCCTGGCAATAACGTCAAATTTTGACGGTCGTGTCGTGAAACCTCCAAAATACAACTAGGTTGGAAAGTGTATGCAGTATAGGGCGCAACCTAGATTATCTCCCTAAGAAATGGAATTTAATGTTCAATTGGGCTTTCTAAATGTAAGAGGATCCTAAAAACTACCTAACTAAAAGAGGGGTTTACCTAAATTTAACTAACTAAAATTAAATTGAATTAAAGTTTCTAATTACTACTTAATTGTATGAATTAATGAGTGAATGATAGATATGTGACTAGCTTTGGATTCATTCCTTGGTATCCACTATCCTTATCTTAATTCAATTGTAATTAATTCTGGTCTAAGAGTCCATAATTGTGTTCATAACAATGTATCTTGAGTTACCACACAAGAGTCAAGAGATTAACAAATTAATGTTGAATTGAAACCTCAATCTTACACCAAATTACTAACTTTTATCATTAGGATTAATAAACACTAAATTTGATTGATAAATTGATCAATTAACCTCTGAATTATCACCCTAAGATGTTCAATTAACCAATTAAACTCTAACGAATCCTTAAATCAAACAATTAAGTACACAATTTCATTCATGCATTTCATCGAATACCTTGACTGCATACAAAGAAAATTAAAGGAGAGTGAAAAATCTAGCACTTATCTAATCAATTAATCATTCAAAAGGTCTCTTAATTAATTTCTAACTAGCCACTAATTATAACTACACTAATCTTAATCCAATACATCTCAACCAAGTATATACAAGAAAAAGGAAAAGTGTATAAAGAAAGTGAATAAAATAGGAATTCTTAGCCAAAATCTCTCTTGCTAAACTATTAGATTTAAGCTTCAACCATGGTCTTCATCCAAGCTAGCCACCAAGTGGAATTAGAGCTTCATGGATATAGAGAATTAATGGAGAAGTGAAGTGGATGGCTACGACTTGTGTAGGTGAATGGAGCGTGGAATGGAAGAATGCGTGTGAGATGAGATGAATGGTCAATGAATGAATGATTTCTCCTCTTGGATGCTGCCCCTATGTTATTAAATCACGTGCCCTTCCTTTTCTTTTTTAATGATTCACGTGCTTCTTAATTCCCTCACCCAAGTAATGATCACGTAATCTCCTATGTTTCCTTCACATGCTCAGCCTTCTTTAATAATCATGTGGCTTTGCTTCTTCTATTCACATTGAAAGCTTAATCACGTGTTTTGCTCGAGCTCTTTTCTTTTTTTATTTACAACATGGCTTCATCTCAACTTTGTGTGTTTCTCCTTGTGCAACTTTATACTGTACCTGTGGTTACATGCTTCTGCACCTAAGCCTCATCATGTGCTACTTTTAGCTTATGCCTCTTTTTAAGCTTCTTTTCATTCATTCCTCTTCTCCACATAAAAGCTACGCCTCACTTCCACATTCTCCTTCATTTAAACTTTAGTCCAAACTTACTTTTAATGCTTCTCACGTGTTCAAGATGGCATGAATGATGGATGAATTAATGCTCAACATTGGATGCTGCCCGAATGTGTTCTTTTCTTCCCTCCACACGTGCTTTCCTTGTGAGAAGTATTCAATTACTCTAACATTTTGCTTCTTCTCTTCCATATGAGCTGACGTGGCTTCCTAAACATATTTTTCTTAAGTGTGTGTTTTCTTCATGCAGCTCCTTACTTTGCCTTCTTTATTCCTTTGAAATCATAGCTTTTGACTCATGTTTCTTTTTCTTTCTAAGCTCCCTTGGATTTTGCATGCTCTTGTGTATTTCTTCTGCTCACAAGCTTCTTCTCCTTTAACCCGTGGCTACCTTTGTTTTGCATATATGTGTGTTTGAGCTTCATTTATTTCTTCCTATGTGAGAGTTTATTCTCTATGTACATAAAACCCATAGCTTTTCCTTCCTCAGCCACTTCTTCATCGTTGTTCTATTCACATGTTTTGCATTTTGAGTCTGCTTCCCCACATGATTCCTCCACTCATGCTATTCTTCTCCATATGGAATTTATCCTTTAATCCCCTTCAAACAATAGCTACAAACTTGAGAGTCTCTGTTGCTTTTGCTTCATTCTACCCTCACGTGTTCTCTTTCAGCCCGTAGCTTTGTGTTGCTTCCTTTGTTTCCTAGCTTCATCTCCTTTAACCCATAGCTTAAGTGAGTGTTTATCCTACGTGAATCTAGCCATGCATGTGTGTGTGGATGTACATGTGGAGTGAGATGTGTGTGTATATCCATGTGCATGAAACCTAAGAAGTGAGTGAATGTGTTGATGTGGCTACTATGTGTGACATGCAACCTTCATGTGTGAATGTTTTGTGGTGTTGTTATGCTTGTGATGTGGAGAGTGGAAATGCAAGGCTATGCATCCAGTAGGTGTGTGTAATTGAATGAATAAGCCACATATGTGAGCTGCCTTCCATGCCTACGTGTTAAATAAAGTAAGTGTGTTGTGGATGTGATGGAATAAGAGAATGAAGCTACAAGTTACTATGTGGATTTGTGAGTGAAGAACCATGTGATTTATTCCTCTTATTCCAATTTTAATTACCCAACAAAAAGTACACTTGAAGCCTAATTATTCTCCTACTCTTCTTTAAATCAAATTCTCATTCAAGCTTCATTTGCCCATTAAAATCTACACACAAGAATGAGAAAAATCAAGTAGGAATATTGTGACACCTTAACCTCTAGCTCATACCCAACGTGCCCTCTAGCCCATATGGGCAATGCGGAACTCATAAGGGAGACACTTTCTCTACCTTATGCTTACTCTTATATGGCATTATGTGTGGGTAGAGCTCCACTTAGAAGTAATATGGACCGGTTGAGCTCTCTCTCTGATTCCTCATGCTCAATTCCTCTATTGAGACTTGTTTCAATCCCCACTATGTGCTTAAAACTCATGGAAAGCAAAAAGGGATTGGAGACATGTATTTTCGCTATGGGCAGATTTTGCTTCATTTCTGGGCTAACTTTGAAAATCCATAACTAAATGCAGAAAACTCTTAACTGCATGATCTGGGTCATTCTAGAAATCTTGAGACGTCTACTTCATGCTAAAAATACTTAGAAGTCTCAATCTCTCACTCATTCTGCGTTTGACATCGAAATAGTTCACTGGTCAGAGGGGGCTTCTTTGCTGTCACAGTTTACTGATATGGACTTTGAAAATGTCTAACTAATTCCAAAGAAATCCAATGCTCATAAACTCTATCTCTATGGAAATATGTGGATGTTAGCTAGAGGAGAAAAATATCTCCAGATCAGTTCACCTAGCCAATTCCCCGGAAACCGATGAAACAGTACCTCGGGTCTGGTTGGGTGTCTGATTCTGGGCAGGAACTTCGAAATTGCATAACTTCCTCTCTAGACCTCTAAATGAGGTGCTTCTAGTTCCTGCAAGTCACTGTGACCATCTAGTTTCTGTGTATAAAATTTCGTAGCCATTGGACTACGTTTGCCCCTCGGATGACATGATTTCAAAACTGACCAAATGGACAGTGATTTTCTGAAATCCGAATTTCTGATGTCAACTTTGATAAATCATAGAAAATGCTATAGACCTCTAAATGACATGAACTTTAGCTTCCCAGAAAGCTCTAATCATAATCTAGCTACATGTCAAATCTCAAAGCTAAAAGAGGTCATATGGCTATTCTATGACATCATGTGCAAAATGGCCTTTTCTTGGCCAAAAGTGTGGCTAATGGGGTCCAATCTTAAGTTTCCTACTTCTATGACCCTTTGAGCACATGAGAAAGCACCCTTAGGAGCTATCAATCATGCCTCAAGTGTCTAATAACTTAGATTGGGGAAACTCACTACCCCATGCCCACTTGTGCACCCATATATACTAGGCTATCATGGATTCTTTCTCATTCAACCATGCTCTTTCATTCATCAAAAATCTCATTCTCATACATTCATCATTAATACATACATGGTCTTACAAAACTATGAGAAACTACATCATATACATCATTTATATCTCATGTACAATTTTCATATACAACATGTGGCCAAAAAGCCTTTCCACTCTTCTTCATCTCTATCCCTAGCTTCATGCTTGTTGGTGGTTGCTCCCATCTCTTATCTCACTTGGGCCACCTGGCATGGTTGGATGGTGGAGAGGGAGGGTGAGATTCGGAGAATCTCAGTAGTTCAACTCTCATTCAAACATACATATATTGCATGCAACAAGTCTCATTATGCATGTATGGCATGTTAGCATATAAAACATAATGAAAGCATTTAGAACATGTGAAATGGCCATGGATAACATTCATAAGCTCGCTCAGTACTTGGATCGGCCTCACCCCTTCCCTTATGGCTTTTGGATTTACCTTCCCATACTTTAGAGGTACTTGGACTCACCCTTACTCTTTGGGAGTCAACCTCACTTTTGGGAGACATGGCTCAACCAACTTAGGGCTTCGGCTCATCCTCACCTTGGCTTTAGGGTTATTGGCTTTTCCATTTCCTCAAGCAAACCAATCAATCATTTAAAACATCATCTCAATCATAACATATAATCATGCTAACACACTTCTCATAGCTCATATCATTCATACACACAAGCAAGACAATGTAAACACACAACTATGCATGAGAGAAAGTGGAGAGAACTACCTTTGTTGGCTAGTTACTACTTGCTCTGTCAATGGTCTCCTCCCTTGTTGGTTTCACAACAACTTCTAGGTGGGAGAGTTTTTCTTGAGCCTAACCACACAAAAGCATGGAATCAATACTTCAATACTCAATTCTTAAGCTAGGGATCACTTTTACTCAGCTCTACTGAGCTTCTCACTCTAGGTCTTTTCCTCCCACTAGGGTCCATGAGTTATCCCTCCCTTTTCTCAACTCTTAAGAAAGGGGAAAAGTAAGAAAGAGAAGACTAGCTACTTCTAATCTCTCTCAAGAATGGTTTCCCACTCTCTCTCCTCTAAACCAGACTCAGACCTAACCATTTATATCATCTAAACCGTAGGAAAGAGGGGAAAAGGGGAGAAGGGCAACATACTAAGAGGAAGCCATGAGAATCCTTACCTTTCTTGTGCTTTCTTCTTCTATTCAGCTTCTCTCTCTTTCCTCCGCCCTTTTCTCTCTCCTAAGACGAGTTTGAGTCGGTTAGAAGAAGAAAGAAGAGATTTGAAAGCTTTTAAAAAGTCAAATTCTCTTTTTCTCGCTCTTCTGGACCGCTCTCGCTATAGTGGGTTAGTGACCTCGCTACGGCGAGCTCGTGTCTGTTCCAGACTTCTGCCTTCGCTATAGCTTCGCTACGGCGAGATCGTGTCTATTCTCGACCTTCGCTATGGCGTCGCTATGGCGAAATCGTGTCTGTTCCAGACCTTTGCCTTCGCTATAGTGCCGCTATGGCGAGCAAGTCTCTGGTCTCTATATGGAATGCCACACTCGCTATAGCTAGGAACAATTTCGCTACGGCGAGCAACTCACTGGTTTCTGTATGGAATGCCGCACTCGCTATAGCTAAGAATATATTCGCTATGGCGAAGGGGCATTCTCACTGTGGCGATTCCATATCTCGCTGTGGCGAGAAGACTTAGAAAATTCTCAGCTCTTCGAAAATTTTCCAGCTTTCTCTTTTCCTTTCCTTTTCTCATTTCTTGTCTCTTTTTCTGGGTTATTACAAATATTCACAAAATTTTTTAAGAGAAATTTATGCATTAATATTCAATAATTTTGCAAATAATTTTCTAAAATACAAAAATGGTTAATAAAATCAATTATCTGCCTAATTAAATGTAACAAGCCATATTTAATCATTAAAGTGCCTAAATTAGGAGGATTCATATATATATATATATATATATATATATAACTAGCATTCATCACTAGGATTTACCACTACCCCTTATTCTGATATCATATGACTTAGAAATTTAACTTCTCGCAACCAAAATTCACATTTGCTCAAGTTAGCATACAAATGATGTTCCCTTAAGGTCTGAAGGACTATCTTAAGATACTCTTCATGCTCTTCACTTCTCTTAGAATAAATGAGAATATCATCAATTAACACTACCACAAATTGGTTAAGATAAGGCCTAAAGACCCTATTCATGTAACTCATAAAAATAGCATGGGCATTGGTTAACCCAAAAGGCATTAATAGGAACTTATAATGGCTTTATGGCGCCTTTCATGGGGGAGTTGGACACTGAAAAGGTTAAGAGTCGGCTAATGCAACGAGAGAAAATTTTTGAAGTATTAACTTACACTACATAGCAAAAGGCAAAGTTGGCCATCGATAAGTTAGAGGGTGAGGCAAAACATTGGTTGCGGAGCGCCTCTAGACTATTGATTTCAAAAGGGATACCCTTGACTTGGAAGAGTTTCAAGATTGCCTTTTAAGGCAAATATTTTCCATTAACTGACGTTCCAACTAACTGGTCAACAAGTCATCAATTCTAGGCAAAAGGTACTTGTTATTGATGGTCACTTGGTTCAATTGCCTATAGTCAATACAAAGTCTAAGGCTATCATCCTTCTTCTTGACAAACAACACCAATGGTCCTCACGGAGACACACTTAGCCTAATGAGCCATTTCTCATGTGCTCCTCTAATTGACTTTTTAACTCTACTAACTTAGTGGGTGCCATTCTCTATGGAGCCTTAGAGATTGGACTTGTACCGGTGCCAAATTAATGGAAAATTCTAACTCTCTCTCTCTGGAAGTAGTCCACTAAACTCCTTAAGAAAAATTTCAGAGAACTCCCTAATTACAAGTATATCCTCCAACTCCCTCTATGGTGTTGTGGTGAGAGATACTCCTGGAGCATTCTAAGCTCGCCTCTTGATGCTTACCGTGGTAAGCTTCCCTTATGCCATAATAAGATTGCTTATTATTACCCTTTTGGGTGAATTTTCACCCTGTGTTGTGATGAGACGGCTCATGTTGTGGCACTCCTTACTTTTGATTGACCCTTGGTCGTGACTTAAGTTATTTTAGCCGTGGTTTAACCCCCTACTGCACTTGTAGCTCTTAAATTTTGTCTTATACACTCTAACACTCCCTCTAGTAGTACTTTAGGGCCACTCTACCTTATTTTGTGGGGTTCTAATGGCATCAATCTATCAGCTTTACCTAACATACCTATTATTACCAATTCAAGACTTAAGGATTGATTCTTAGTCATCAAACTATCATGCATAAGTAAATTCATGAAGTATTGACAACAACAAGATCCATATGCAACTAATATTATCATTCATGGAGATGTAAAGCATACTCTCAAGAGTCAAGTTATACATTCATACTAAAGGGGTTCCATTTAAGATTGTAAGTGAAAGCATACATCAAACTCCAAGTTGTGTAAAGCCTAACTCCCTATTAGTTACATCATACTTTACTAAAACACAAAACTCTTACACTTGACATTCCATACAAAAAGTTAGTTCTTCCTAGACAACTTAGTTAAAAGCATGGCTAACTGAGAAAATCCCTTAATGAATCTCCTATAGTAGCTGGCTAACCCTGAGAAAATCTCAAGATTTCAAAGTCAAAATGGGAGTTTGGAAACCTTTGCCATGACTTGGACCCTTCTTGCCGTGGCTAAGTTGGTTATTAGAATTTAAAAGCAATTAGATATTTAAGGAAGTTAAACTTGACTCCCTTGTTAGCCCTCACCAATAGTGGTAACCATAAATTTGGTTGTCAACTAACAATGTGATACTTGACTATAATCGTAAGGCTGTTTCTCTACCTGTAAGTATACTTGAAACTTATCCTGTGGCTAAACTTGCTTGTGTGTCTACTGCCTAAGTCGGGAGGTATGTTAGGCGTGGTTGCCAAGGGTTTCTGGTATTTTGTTCATTGCATGTTAAGATTGATGATGGGTTGAAGGATATACTTGTGACTAGGGAGTTCCCTGAAGTTTTTTCTAAGGAGTTTAGTGGATTATCTTCAGAGAGAGAGAGAGTTAGAATTCTTTATTATTTGGTACCTAGTACAAGTCCAATCTCCAAGGCTCTATATAGAATGGTGCCTGCTGAGTTAGTAGTGTTGAAAAGTCAATTAGATGAGCTACTTGAGAAAGGGTTCATTAGGCCAAATGTGTCTCTATGGGGAGCATTGGTGCTATTTGTCAAGAAAAAGGATGGTAGTTTTAGACTTTGTATTGACTACAGGCAATTAAACCAAGTGGCCATCAAGAACAAGTACCTTTTGCTTAGAATTGATGACTTGTTTGACCAGTTAGTTAGAGCGTCAGTCTTTTCAAAGATTGATCTTAAGTCTGGATACCATCAACTTAGAGTCAAGGCTAATGATATACCTAAAATGGACTTCAGGACTCAATATAGCCATTATGAGTTTCTAATCATACCTTTTGGGTTAACTAATGCCCTAGCTATTTTTATAGATCACATGAATAGGATCTTTAGGCTTTATCTTAACTGGTTTGTGGTAGTGTTCATTGATGATATTCTCATTTATTGTAAGAGTAGTGAAGAGCATGAAGAGCATCTTAGGAGAGTCCTTTAGACCTTGAGGGAACATCAATTGTATGCTAAGTTGAGCAAATATGAATTTTGGTTGTGGGAAGTTAAATTCCTAGGTCATGTGATATCAGAACAAGCGATAGTGGTAGATCCTAGTAAGGTAAAAGTGATATTGAATTGGGATAGACCCAAGACGGTGATCAAAATCCATAGCTTCCAATGTCTAGCTAGCTTTTCTTAGTTAGCTATGCTTTTGACTAAGTTGACTAGGAAGGACTAACCCTTTTGTGGGATGCCAAGTGTGAGAATGCCTTTTAGGAGCTTAAAGATGGGCTTACCACCATACCTGTGTTAATAATGCTTGACCCTAAAGAGTTATTCACAGTCTATAGTGACATTTCTAAAAAAGGATATAGCATATACTTCTAAACAACTTAGACCTTATGAGAAAAATTATCCCACTAATGACCTAAAGTTAGCAGCTATGGTTTTTGCCCTTAAGATTTAAAGGCACTATTTCTATGGTGCCTAATTTGAAGTGTATAGCGACCATAAGAGCTTAAAGTATTTGTTTGATCAAAAGGAGTTTAATATGAGGCAAAGAAAGTGGATGGATTCTTAAGGATTATGACATCTCTTTAAAGTATCATCCAGGAAAGGCAAATGTTGTTGCCGATGCCTTGAGTAGAAAATCTATTCACATGGCAACAATGGTGCTTAAGGATCAAAGGTTAATTTAAGAGTTAAGAGATTTGAATCTATCCATTTCGATACACCCTAGTAGCCTACTTTTAGGGGAATTAAGGATAAAGAATGACTTTAGGAAGAGAATTAAAGAGGCCCAAAAGCTAGATAAACATTTGGGAGGAATTAGAGAGCTATTGGGAAGTGGAGTGGTTAGAGACTTGGAACTATTAGAGGATGCTTTGGTGAAGTACCTGGGTAAAGTGTGTATACCCAGGTAAGGAGCATAGTGGTGTCTGAAGCTTATAAAAGTAGGTACACCATTCATTCGAGCACCACTAGGATGTATAGGGACCTTAAGAAGAGTTTTTGGTGGCCTGGGATGAAGTTAGACATAGCTGAATTTATTGTAAGATGTATAGTTTGTCAGAGGGTTAAGATTGAACACCAAAGACTCGCAGGCTTGTTATACCCTTTAGAGATTCTAAAATGGAAATGGGATAGTATATCCATGGATTTTGTGATGGGTTTACCTAGGACATCCTCGGGTTATGATGTTATTTGGATGATTATGGATAGATTGACGAAGTTTGCCCACTTTTTACCTATTAGAGTCACTTATCCTCTAAATAGATTAGTCTAATTGTATGTTCATGAAATTATAAGATTATATGGTATCCCTAATAGTATGGTGTTAGATAGAGACTCAAGGTTTACATTAAAATTTTGGTGGTCTCTATAAGAAGCTTTAGGCACTAGTCTTAACTTTAGCACTGCCTATCATCCACAGTCAGAGGGACAGGCTACAAAGACCATTCAGACCCTTGAAGACATGCTTAGAGCTAGTATGCTAGAGTTAAAGGGGAATTGGGATGTGTACTTGCCTTTAACCAAGTTTGCCTATAATAATAGTTATTATTCTAGTATTTAGATGGCACAATTTGAGGCACTTTATGAAAGGAAGTGCAGATCACCCTTGTGTTGGGTAAAGCTTGGTGAGAGGAGTTTCTTAGGTCTAGACATAGTGGACTAAACCACCAGTCAAATGGAACTTCTTAAAAAGAAGTTGTTGGCTGCCCAAAGTAGGCAAAAGAGTTATATTGATAAAAGAAGGAGACTCTTAGAATTTGAGGCAAGAGACTATGTGTTCCTTAAGGTTACTCCGATGATAGATGTAGGATGGTCTATTAGGATAAGAAAGCTCAGTTCTTGTTACTTTAATCCTTTCCAAATCCTTGAAGGAATAAGAGCTGTGGCTTATAAAATTGCTTTACCTCTAAACCTGGCCAGATTGCATTATGTGTTCCACGTGTTATAATTGAAAAAGTATAACCCATACCCTTCACATGTCATGAAGCATGAAAATGTACATCTACAAGATGATTTGTCTTATGTGATTGAATAGGAAAGGATTGTGGACTCAAAAGTCAAATAGTTGCGTAATAAGGACATCCTCTTGGTAAAGGTGATATGGAAGGGACTCTAGATGAAGCAAGTTGGAAGATAGAGGAAGGTATGAGGAAGGATTATCCAGCACTATTTAAGTAAGATATGTCTAATTTTAAGGAAAAAATTCCTAAGAGGGGAGAATATAATACCCCAAAATTAATTAAGGATAATTATGATTAATAAGGAAATAATATAGGTAATTAGTAAGATTAATTAAGTGGAAAGGGAGATGGATATTAAATTTGGATCATATGATTAACTCAATTCCATTTCTTAGAAGCCCAATATTTATTTTATGTTGACCCAATGTTAATAGACCTTTTCAACTTGCCCCAATTATATTTTTGAGCAAACTTAACTTCCAATTATGAGATTTGGCCCAAGAGAGGCTACTTAGCAATGACCCAATTCGGTTTAGTGAGTTAAAAGCTCAAAACCCCATTAAAAATCCTTGAAGTTTTGTAGCCTAATTCATTAAACCATGGCCCAGCAACTAGGAAGGAGCCTAATTAGACTTTGGGCTAATGGTCAGCCCATTTCTCACTTAAACCTTAAGAGAAACTCCTTGCCATTCACTTGAATTCAAAAACAAAAGAGACACAAAACATTTTTGGAGGTTTAAGGTGGATGCTAGGGTTCTTGGCATAAATCCACTATTTCTCACTTCTAGAGTCAAAATCTGCTAAGGTAGTTATTATATAACTTGACCTTTTCCTTTCCCTCTTTAATTCAAATCGATTGGTTTTTCATTTAGAGCATTTTCACCCATACATCAAATCTAATATAGGTTATTTGGTGTTTTCGTGGAGGATTTGTGGAGGTTGAAGTTAGAAGGGATATTGGATAAGTATAAACTTCTCATTTTGATGTAATTTTTTATTGGATTAAGACTCTTATAGCTTATTTATGATATGAGTGATGATTTTGTGCGAATTTGCTTAGAATTTGGAGTTTTGCTTTGAGGTTTCTGGTGTAGGCACAACTAAATCCGAATTTGGTTCTTATAGTGGCTGGGTAAGTATTCTCTAGGTAGTCCTTTGTAATTAATTATTTAATGGGTTTGCTATTATAAATGATGATTAAAAATAGTAATAGTATGGTTTTATGTCTATATGCTAAAGTAACATTATTGTTGGCTCTCAAAGAATTGTCTGCCAGTAAGATAACTGAGGCTAATGTTAATTCCATGCATATATCTATTTTAACTTTATATTTTCTTTACATATATAGTTTTAAATGCTAAATGAATGATTGGCTATATGATATATTGTGATTATACTTTGTGAGTCTATGGTGGAGCTGTGGTACAACTGCGACTCATGCATCATGCTTCGATTTGGCATTGGGTTGTGATCAAACCCTTATATGCACTGAGCCCAGGTTGTACTCATTGGAGAGTTGGTGCCTTAGACGGGTCTCTCCCAGTGTTAATGGCCTTTTAACATATGTAATGTGATTGTTAGTATGTGATGGTAGTCATTAATAGACTAATTGTTTCATTTACTATTATAACTGATATTTCTTATGCTTATCTAATTAATTGCACATATGTTAATTAAATTGGTATATATGAATGGAATTTGCCTCTGGTTACTGAGATTTGCATCTCACCCCATTTCATAGACTAACTATTTCAGGTGAAGGATTTTTTGGTAATGATAAAGGGAAGTAAGTGAATGAACATTTATGAGCTAAGACCATATGTGAGGAATGCTACACTTGGGTTGATCTAACTTGAAATAGGTACTAATTTTAGTTACTTTTTTGTATAGTATCATTGTGTAATCATATTGCCAAGTGTCGGAGTTTTATATTTTGGTAAAGTGTGATGTAACTAATAAGAAGCTAGGCTTTACACAAGTTAGAGTTTGATGTATGCTTTCACTTACAATCTTAAATGGAACCTCTTTAGTATGAATGTATGAATTGACTCTTGAGAGTCTACTTTTACATCTTTATGAATGATAATATTAGTTATTTATGGATCTTGTTGCTGTCAATACTTCATGAATTTACTGATGCATGATAGTTTGATGAGTAGGAATCAACCCCTAAGTCTTGAATTAGTAATGATAGGTATGTTGGGTAAAGCAGATAGATTGATCTTATTAAAGCCCCACAAAATAAGGTAGAGTGGCCCTATAGTACTACTAAAGGGAGTGTGGAGTGTAGGATAAAATTTGGGAGTCATAAGTGTAGTAGGGGGTTGAACCACGACCAAAATGACTTAAATCATGGCTAAGGGTCAGTCAGAAGCAAGGAGCGCCATGGTGTAAGCTATCTCGTCATAGCACGGGGTGAAAAATTCACCCAGAAGCATAATAGTAAGCAATCTCACCATGACGCAAGGGAAGCTCGCTGCGGCGAGTGTTGAGAGATAAGCTTAAAATGCTCTAAGAGTGTCTCTCACCACTGTGCCATATAGGCTTGCTGCAGCGAGGCTTCAACTTGCCATAGTGAGAATCGTGAAAACATGAATAGTAGGTCTCTGAGAACACTTCACCATGGCACAAAAGACTTAAGTCGCAATGCAAGGTGCAAAATTTCAATTTTAGGTTACAGTAGTCACTTACACTGTAATGCGAGCATACCAAGTCGAGCTGGAAGTCTCCAAACTTGGTTTTTAAGTTTCAGTAACTAACTTATTACAGCAAGAAGGGTCCAAGTCATAGTGAAGGTTCCCAAACTCCCATTTTGACTTAAAAACCTTGAGATTCCCTATGATAATATTGTATAATGACTTGGAAATATTTTTAAGAGGTTTTGTGGGTTAAAATCAGTAGTAAAATGAATCAAAGGTCTTAATTGATATTTATGATCACTTGCGGATTCGATTAGTTGTGGTTATTTAGCTGATGACTCTAATAATATCAAGGTTTTAATTTTTTCCACTTTTTCCTAATATAATTAATTGTAAAATGACTTTAGGCCATGATTCATGATCATTAACCACTTAATGAAGTCTAATCACTGTAATTAGAAATTAGCGTCGCTACAATGGCGAGAATTAAGCACTAACAATTCTTGCAAAATTCTTTTGTGAGAAAATAATTTAACAAATATTTTTAAATTCTTGCAAAAATATATTGCGAGAATTATAGAGGGAAAATTGTAAATTTGTTAATTCTTATAATAATTTATCATGAGAATTGAGAAAAAAATAAAAAAATTGTGTAATTTTAAAATTTTCATAAAAAAGTTTTGTGATAATTAAAAATATTATAAGTATTTTTTTAATTTCACAAAATTTTATTCATGAGCATTAAAAAAATTTCATTTTTTTTATTCTCATGGAAATGTTCCATGAGAATAGTGAAAAAATTGAAAAAAAAATGGAAGTAGAATATCAAGTGAAATTTTCTTTTATTCTTATAGAAATTTATCATGAAAATTTTAAAAATTTTTACAAAACTTAAAAGAGAAAATGTGTTTTAATTCTCATGGAACAATTTTTCTATAAGAATTAAAAAAAACTTTGCATGAGAAAAGGTAAAAAAATAAAGACAAAAATAAAAAAATGAAATGCTAGTTAAAGAAACCCTAACCTTCCTTTCCCACTCCTTTGCCTACCTTCTCTTCAGTCTCTTTCTATTGTGGTTGAACACAATCTAACATCATAATACGTTAGGCCCAATTATCCTTCTCTAAGCTTGATTCCATGAAATTCCAAAGAAAATGAGTAAAACCATGGCAATTTATTACGATACATCGGGGGTTTAGATATTCCTACTTCGCCCCATAGGTCTTGTGAACACATTAATCACATTCTCTATTCAAACTCCATTCATACAACTCATACATATCATAAAACAATCCATGAACCACAGATATGAAGCCAACAAATAGAAAAATACAACTTTTCTCGTAAGTCCAAAGTTCAAATTTTTGGCAACAATTTTAGAAAATAATAACTAATTCTAGAAAAATAGGAATCAAGCAAGTAACATCTTTCTGGAAAGCTCTGGGTGTTAAATTTATATGAAAAATAGTTCCAAGCCATAATAACATTGTTTGGACTATATTTAATAATAGAAAAGCTCGAAAGGTTAGATTGCCTAGCATTTTTGATACAGCTTACTGATATGAACTTCAAAAATTCATTACTAATTCCAAAACAATCCAATTTAGGCAAAATACACCAATTTGGAAAGCTATAAATATTAACTAAAGGAAAAAAATATGTACAGACCAGTTTAGAAACCTTTAGGCCTCGAAAATTGATGGAACAATAGCCAAGGTTTTCTGGCATCTTTGATACTGACTTAGAACTTTAGAAAATCATTTCTTCCTTCACAGACCTTCAATTGAGGTGTTTCTAGTTGGTATAGGTCACTGTGAATATCTTGCTATAAAATTTCGTAGCCATTAGACATCATTTGACCCATAAGAGACAAAGGTAAAAGTTTTGACCCTATGAACAGTGCCACTGTTAAATTTGAAAAATTTTGCCAAGTTTAAAAATTCACAAAAAATTCTCTAGAGATCTTAATAATATGCACTTTAGCTTCTAAAAAATCTCTAGACAAGACCTATAAGCATGCCAAGTTTCAGACTAGGAAGAGATCATTTGGTTAAATCTTGACATAGCTCACCATTATGGTCACTTTAGTGTCATCTATGGGTTCAATTTGGTCCAAATGGATTTCTTTGTATTTTAGCACCTTTTGGACAAGTTTGAAAGCATAATTACATCATATATGAACTATTCAAGTAGTCCAAATCATCATACATCTCAATTTAGCTATTCCACATGCAAGAATATACTAGCATTTCCAAGGTATCAGAGGTCCAAATCTTACTTTTACATTGATTTGGTGCCAAATATGGTTTCTACATTGTCTATACATGCTTTTACATTTGCTCCAATGGTTACAACTAAAAAATAATATATACATAAGTACTTTGACATTTTTATATATCAAAACTATACATAAGCATGCAAAAGTGTCAAGAGATGGCCATGTACGCTTTATGGCCTCCAATCTTTGGCTTTTGAGCTCCACCAAGACAGTATGAGATAAAAGAGAGAAGAGGATGAGATTCATGGAATCTTAATAGTTCATACACTCATTCAAGAAAGTAATCAAGGCATGTAAACATGTCAAAGCATGTAAGTAAGCATCCAACCATTAAAAATAATTCAACACATGATTTACATACCATGAAAATTATATCAATGCTAAGAATAAGCTCTAGGGACTTTTGGATTCGCCTTATCCTTAGTATATGGGATTTTAACTTGGCCTCACTCATCTATGAAACTTTTGGCCTTGTCTCACCCAGTCTTAGTGGCTTTTGGCTCCACCTCACCAATCACAAGGAACTTTTGGCACTACCTCACCCTCAAGAGTAATTTTCACAATTAACACATAAGTATATTGGTACTAATGCATCAAGGAAACAAATAGCATGTATCAACATACAGATATATAAACAAGCATACAATGACATTTATATATCAAAGAATGTAAATAAGAAGGAGTGAAGTACTACCTTAGCAATTAGACACAATTCTTCCTTTTTGACTTCTTTTTTCCCTTTTCGGTCTCACAACCACAACTAGATGGAGCTTGAGTTCTTTGGCTTAAACACCACAAATAACACTCAATTACTCTCTTGGAACAAGCCAAAGCATCAAATACATATTTAAGAAGCATATTTGGTATATTGGTTTCATAATAGCTCCATTAATGGTTTGATGAAGAAACTACCAAAATTCAAACTCTTAGCTTCATTTCTTTCCCATATCTAGGCCTCTTGGTTCCATTTAGACTCCTTGAAGTCATCACACACTCAATTCCAAGAGCC
The DNA here is from genome assembly GCA_026724425.1 of Erythrophleum ivorense. Classification (NCBI taxonomy): domain Eukaryota; kingdom Viridiplantae; phylum Streptophyta; class Magnoliopsida; order Fabales; family Fabaceae; genus Erythrophleum; species Erythrophleum ivorense. Next base: position 30,091 of record JAIUCV010001765.1, on the reverse strand, counting down.
TAGGTCCATGTTGCTTCTATAGGTCATATTATGGAACTTATTGACCAAACTTTCAATCTATGGCTTCTAAAATTTTTTCAAGGGTTCCTTTCATCTTCTTCCATCACACATGACCCTAAACCAAGCTTAGAACCAATTAAAACATCCTCTACCCCTTTCAAGTGCTCTAGGTCAAACCATAAAGAGCATTTGAAGTCCATGGAGTTTTCAATGTTTCCTTGATGGAAGGGATACTTGGGAAGCTTTCTAGAAGTTTTAGGAACTCAAAAAAACACTTACATATGCTAGGGGATTCATGAACTAAATCATTTTTTACATTATATTCAAGAGCTCTACATATTTCTAACTTGAAATTCATTGATTTCTCTTGTAATTTCTTGACATATTCTAACTCCCTATGGTAAAAAACCCAAGTTGCTCTCTTGTTCTTGGATAGAAATTCCTCCTATCCCATAGTTTTATTCTTGGCCGAAACATAGAAGAGAAAATAAGAAGAAGAAGAAGCAATCAAAGACAAAGAACTACCTTAGATTAAACCCTTCTTTAAGATTATTTTCTTTTTGCCTTAGCTTCCTCTTAAATTTCTAACTTTTTCCCTCTAGTTCAAGGCCAAAACAAAATCATTTCACTCACCAAAAATATCAAAAAATAAAGCAAAGAGAGGAGAATGAATTTGCAATGAGAAAGACCATGAATTCTTAAATTTTCTTACCCTTTTTCCTTAATTTTCTCCCTTCTTCTTAGCTTCTCTTGGTGTCTCTCTCTCTCTCTCTTTCCAACCCTCTTCTTTGTTTTTAGATGAAGTAATATGTTAGTTAAAGGGAGAGAGAAACATCTAGACCTTTTAAGAAGCAAAGTTTCACTTTTTCATGCTTTTCCTAGAATAAGTCTCGCTATAACGAAAAACACCCCTTGCTATGGCTAGCATTTATCAATTCCAGGCCCCTTGTTCATGCTACAGCGGGTGCTATTGTGAGAAACTCCCTGGATTTTGTATAGGACAACAAACTTGCTATAGTGAACTACATCCTTGCTATGGCAAACTAGTACCTTGGTTATAGTGAACTGGCTCCTTACTGTAACGAACTAGTACCCTCACTATAGCTAACAAGGGTCCTGGCTATAGCCGACAAGCTTAGAAAAATTTCTGAAATCTTAGATGTTACACACAACCCATCATTTTTAGAGCAAAATCATTAAAACTCTTGGTCAAACTAGATATTTCCTTGAATGCATTTGTACGCTTTCACACAAAAAGAGCCTTTGGCGATGATTTTTTTTATCAAAGACCCAGGAAAGCATATCAATTTATACTAACATAATTTGGTCTACTTTTAATAATGTTGACAAAAATTCTGTCTATTTTCTTGGTAGCTCTTCCCTTTCTAGTCGTACTCAGACTTGCTCTTCCTTACTTATCATCCTCTAATCAAGACATAGGTTTGGCTGACATAAGAATTCTAGAAAAAGTGTCTCATAATGATATATCCAGTAGAAAAGGTAAGAGAATATTCTTGATTTTTCTAATTTTTGTGATCATTGGCAATTAAATTTTTTTTCTACTCTCAATATTGCTTATGAAAATCCTTCTATTGTTATGGCTAGTTAAATTTGCTGTTTTAATACTAGTGTTATTGTTTGAGTAAATTAAATAGTGTCATCTTTGGTATTAAAATTTTCATAATTGATTTCTTGGTGCAAATTCATCATATATATATATATTCATTAACGTTTGGAATAAGGTAGCATTAATATTCACAAGTGTTGGGTGCTACAATCAAAGCACTGATAATACTAGTGGAATCTGATTGTTATTTATATATTCGTATATAAGTTATGAAGTTATGATGCTTTAGGAAGGATGACTCGATGACTTTTCTTTATTTTTGTGAATAGTAGAAATGTGTAGAAAAAGAAAATAGAGAATTGAAAATGCTGATGAATGAATGAACAGAAAAACTCAAAGTCTATATCTCATACTGTCTGTAGACATTGTTCATAGTTACTATTATTTGGAACCCATTACTTTAATCAATAGTTATTGGTGATTAAAATTATGCATTATGGAATTTTTTTTCCACAGTTGCACTAACTTTATATTGTATCATAGCACTTTTTAAACCTATGCATTTAATTATTTTCTACTAATTTTTTGCAATGGAAAAATTTTCATAAAAACATTTGCTTTTTGATTTTTTTTCTTTTACAATTTATATGTTTAGAAGATGGGTACTTTTAATCCTCTAATATGTCAAGAGCTTACAAAAAGCTTTGTCTACTTCTATACTTATAGTAATAGAATTACCATTCTTTATCCTAATACATCATAAACAGAATAATTGCAATGAATTTTAGAGAATGTCTACTGTGTATTATCATATTAATGTACTTATTCATTTTTTATACCAAGATAAAGGTTGGATTTAACTAGGAAAAAATTGGAATTTAATAACCCAACATAACATAAATATATATCTATATACAATCTTTTTCTTTTTATTTTTTTTCTTTTCCTTCTTCATTATTTTCTTCTTTTCTTTCATTCACTGGTTGGTCTCTCCCTCCCTTATGCTTCTGTATCTCTTCTCTCTTGGGTTTTCATGATTTTTCCTCCATTATAAAGCCACCACCCATGTCATGCAAGTGTTCCCAAGCTTCCCCATCGTCGGTCCAAGCGCTGAGGTCCATGGAGAGAAGCCAGCTATGCCATTGGTTCGCAATGAGCCTCTTTTCATTCCATCTCCATTTTTTCTTTGTTTCTATCACCAAATCCATTGGTTTTTCTCTTTCCCCTCCCATTTTCAACCTATCCTAGCTCTATAAGGTGACAAAAATGTTGAAATTCTTCCCCTCTACTTGGCTAGCCATACAAGAACGTGAATATTGAGGTTCTTTTGATGAAGCTTCCTAACCATGTTAGCCATGCATGAATCTTCACTTTTTGGTTCCTTAAAGTGATTTTTGAGCTTAAATTGATGAAAATTTTGGTTGTTGCTTTGGTCTGTCATAGGATCCATACTTTCAATAGAGTTTTGGTCATAAGATGATTAAAATTATTTTGTGATTCATCTTATAAATAAAACTAGTCATTTTGATATTCATCTTTTTCCTTGCTTTGACTTATATTTTATTTGGAATGGAAACCAAAATCATTCATGATGTGAGAAGACGTTAACAAAAAGGAGACATTTAATTTCTATTAGTTTTTTATACTTGTAATGAACTCTTGAACAAATATAATATTTGGTTACACACAAGCACACTTGTAGATAATCTTGTTTTTAATTTTTTATGAACATTTTTATTTTTATATTATTTCATTTTTAGAGTTGTTGTATGGGGTTTTTTGTCTCAAGTATATTGGATGGTAATTGAAGTATTGTGTGTGAAATAAGTCTTTACATATACCTTTTGGGCTAAGTAATCATATTAATAGATTTTGAGTTTCAATAACTCATATCAAATTAATTTTCTTTTCTATGAAAAAAAATAAGGAAAAGGAAAAGCAAATGTTTTTTTTAAGAAAAATAAGATTAAAAAAATATAGATTTTAGAAAAATAAAATGTGTTTCCTTATAAAAAAAAGTTCAAAGTATAAAAAATAAAAATAGTTATTTTTTAAAATCATGAGTTTCTTTTAAAATTAAGTAAATAATAATAATAAATAGTAAAAATATTAAAAAAGTTGAAAATTTATATTCTGAAAAAACAAGATAATTTTTTAGGCAATTTTTTAAAATTCTCTTTTAAAAAATTACAAAAAAGGAGTTACAAGAAAAATCAAGTTGGATTCTAATAATCTTTTCTTAAAAGTCAAAAGAAGTGAAAAGATGAAATAAAAGTTAGTTTATTTGAAAATTAAATAAATCTTAAATATTTTATTAATTTTTTAAGAAAAATGAAAAGTTAAAAAATGTTTAAATGTTCAAAAGTAAATCTTTTAAAAATAAATAAAATCAAATAAATTGTTTTTTTAGGGGTTTTCTTTTAAATTTTAATAAAAAATATAATATTTCAAGTTTTAAAAGTAGTTTTAACTAGTTATATATATTTTTTTAAGAGATTTCTAAATCCAAAAGCTAGTATATTTTGGAAAAAGTAATAATAACAAAATCTCTCTCTCTCTCTCTCTCTCTCTCTCTCTAATAAAAAAATAAAAAATAAAAGTCTTTTTTTAAGTCAAATAAAAATCTTATTTCAAAATGTACAAAGGAAAAATTAAAAAAATAGAAAATAAAAAGAGTAAAGAAGTGAAATCAATTCAATTTTTGCAAATTAAAGCACACAAATCAACTTCAAAACCATTTTGTTTGCAAAAGACAAAAATGATTTCTATATTTTTTCTCTTTTCACAAAATTAAAAAAACACCAACCAACAAACATTATTTTTTACCCCATCGGACTTTGTGAAATGTGATTATTCTTATAGGATATGTAGGCCTTAATCTCACATTTTAAATTCCTTATAAATAAATATTTTTTTCTTTTTATTTCCTTTTCTTAATTGCTTTTCTTTTCTTTATTTTTGCATGTGATTGTGAGAACAATTAAAATGAAGTTAAGGTCATATTAATTTTATATAATTAACTACAGGTAACTGTTTATAATAAGGGATATTGTGGGATACTTAACATTTTTCCAATGTACAATTGACTTCCGAATCTATTATTGGTTTGTAAGCTATTTTTATCACAAAAGGGTTTTTCCATAATTTAGCCTTTTAAAAGTTAAAATTTTGGTAATGACTCTATATTATTTGGTTTTTACTTTTAAAAATCAATTTTTTTCTTTTTTTAACACCATGTGGTCACATTATGGATGTGATAGTTATTTGTCAACATTGTATTTTATTTGAATTGCTTCTTCCTTGATCTTGAGTCTAATTCAATTAGTTTTTCGTCAATTTAATTCAATCTATTTGTAGTCTAGTTGTGTCAAGGGTTCATTGAACCCAACCCAGCTTAGTTGAGTCCTTTAAGCCTAGTTATCCACTTGTGTCAAGTTTAACTAAATTTGTTCATAGTCCAATGGTGTTAGCTATCATACCCTAAGCTTTCTAAACCTTGAGACACCAAAAGAACAATGAATAATTAGGATAAAAAGGGACTAAAATTTTGGGTAAGATGAAAGGAAAGGGCAAGAAGAGCATAAATGGAATTGAAGTGCTTAAATGAAGGTAATTGACATCCTAGTAGCAAAATTATAATGTTAAGCAAAATCTCAAAAACTCAAAGAAATTAGTTTTAAATTTCAAAGTTAAGCTCACTAGGCTTTTAGAGGTTCTAAAAACTATAAGGACTGTTAGAATAACAAAATCCTTGATGATATATGAGTTAAAATATTAGTTGACCAAAATTTTGATTGGATACTTTCAAATTATTTTAAATTACAAAAATTTCAAAGTAAATATTTTTAATAAAATAAAGTCTTTAAATTTTCATACGAAGCTAATGGTTCTAAAATATGATTTAAAATGAACTCAAATAGGATAATTAAAATATAATGGCAAAATTGTAACTACAGGACAAAATTAAAATCTATTTTTTTTTAATAAAACATGATGCATAAGCCCTTTCTTCTTCATTCCATTGACTTATATTTTGCCCTAAACTAGTAGCTATGGCATCTGAGAAAAGGGAAGAGAAAGAGAAGAAAGAAAGGCAAATAAGGTAAGGAAAACTACAATTTTCATGGTATATTAGTTAGCATTGCTCAACTCTTCATGCTCATTCTAATGGTAGTTTTAGTTTCTTAAAAAGATGATTTTGGTGGCTAACTTCATAAGAAAAAGTGGAGGTTTGAAGCAACCAAATAGAACAAAGGAATTATCATTCAATAAGCTTTCAAATGAGGTATGTTATGCAATAGAAAAATTGAAATTCCTTGGCCTTTTTCTCCTTCCATAATTTTGCCTAGAGAGATAGAGTGAGGAGGAGACTTTAGTTTGATGAAAACTTGAGAAAATGAAGGGTTTTTGAATGGTGTAGAGTAAGATTATATAATTAAAATTAATTAAAAAGCTATAGAATTTAGGTTGCATCACATAAGGTTCAAATTGCATCTCGAAAGTTTTGGAACTCTAGAAAGATGTTTTAAGCCATTTAAGATCATTCTTAAACTAGAAAGGAGCCAAGGATATTCCATAGGTATCAAATTCCCCAAGAGAAAGACAAAAAACTCGTTTAAGTTCCATGATGTGCTAGATTTGGCCATAGTGGAGATGGAGTAGCTAGGGAGTTATTTCATTGATTCTAAGGTTATAAGTGGTTTATATATGAATTATAAACACTAATGGAATTATTGGATTGAATTTAAAAGCCTTATTTTGAAATATGAATTTTTTGGGCACATAAAGTGTCTGAAGAAGCAAGTGGCCCTTGGCTTGTGTAATGATATATATGATGGTTCCAGTGAGTTCCATTAAAGATATATGGCTTATAGCAAGTGAGATTTGGGAGCCTAGAAAGTGAAATCCAAGTATTACCTCTTGTAACAACCAGAAAAAGAAAAGAAAAGAAAAGAGAAAAGAAAAGGGAAAGAAAAGAAAAGCTGAAAATTTTTGAAGGTTGAAAATTTTCTAAGTCTGCTAACTACAGCCTAGCTATAGCGAATGTACCTGTTCGCTATAGTGAGAAATGGGCTAGCTATAGCGAGAGTGCCTTCTCGCTATAGCGAAAATACTTCTAGCTATAGCGAATGCGGGCATTCCATACAAAAACCAGGGAGTTGCTCGCCGTAGCATACGCTATAGCGAAAGCGAAGGTCTGGGACTGACACAAGCTCACTGTAGTGAGGGTTATGGCTCGCTATAGCGAGGGTTAGTCCGAAAAAGCATGAAAAGTAAGATTTTGACTTTTTAAAGCTTCCAAACTCTTCCTTTCTTTGTAAACCGACCTAAGCTTCGACTAACAGAGAGAAAAGGGCTGTGGAGAGAGAGAGAGACCTAGAGAAGGAAGGAGAACAAGCAAAGAGGTAAGCAATCTTGAGATTTCTATAGCTTTTCTTCTTAGTATGTTATTCTTCTCCCCTTTGCCCTCTCTTTTTGCGGTTTAGTAGTTGATTTGGGTTTGGTTCAGAAGAGAGAAGGTGGAAAATCACTCTTGAGGAAGGGTAGAGCTCATGTAGCTTCAATTCTTCTTCTTTGCTTTCCTTTTTGAGAGCTTGAGAGAGGAAGGAGAGTGAGTGGGATTTTAGAGAGAGAATCCCTAGTTTCTCACATGAGTAGTAGGGGTTTGCTTCGATGAAGAGTCCCTTTAGCTTTGTGAGAGTTTATTTGAGTTATGAGAGAATAATCCCATGCTCTTTGTTGTGCTTAGGCTCAAAGGAAGCAACTCCATCTAGTTGTGAGTGTGAAATCAAGAAGGGAGAAGAGAAATTGAGAGGGAAGATTTGTATTAGCCAATAAGGTAGCTCTCTACTCTTTCTTGTTACATTCTTGGATGTGTAATAGTCATTGTATGCTTGTGTATATGCTTGTATGGTGAGATATGCCATTGATGTTGCCTTGATGCATTGGTACCAATATGCTTATGATATGAATTGTGAAAATTGCTCGGGTGAGGTGGTACTAAAAGTCCCTTGAGACGGGTGAGGTGGAGCCAAAAGTCCCTAAACCAAGGGTGAGGCCAATCCAAAAGTCCCAAGGCTCAGGTGAGGCTAGATCGAAAGTCCCTAGAGCCTATTCTTGGCATTGATATGATATTCATGGCATGAAACACATTTGTTATGTCATTGTGACTTGTTTGCATGCTTTGACTGATTTATATATCTTGATTGCTTCTTGAATGAGTATGAGCTATTGAGATTCCCTGAATCTCACACCCTTCCCTCTCCCATCTTAACAACTTAGGTGGAGCTCAAGGAGAATCAAGTGCACACCAAGGAGTTTAGTTGAGAATGTTTAGAGAATTGTATAGTTCTTTTAGTTCTTTTGTTGTAAAGAGGTGCCATAATGAAGATGCACCTATTATTTTTGAGTTGTAAATATGTGAGCACATGTAAACATATGTATAGATGATGTATGAACTGTGTAAAGAGCCAAAGCAATGAGAATGTAGAATTTGGCCTTTTTGTGGCTTACATGAAATGATGCATTTTGTCCCGTAGCATAGTGAGTTTGAGTTGTGTATTGTTTTGGACCACTTAAGGAATTCATATATGCTATGTTTGTACTTTCAAACTTGCCCAAAAGATGCTAGAGCATGTGGGAGGTTATTTGGACTTATTATGAACCATTGCGGGTGCCAAAACCGCCAATTTTGTGAGTTCCGTCAAAGTATGACTGGATGGGTTCTTTTTGATCTGAAATTTGGCATGCCTCTAGAGTCTATTGAGAGATTCTTGAGAAGCTAAAGTGGGTAATATTTGGAGATCTAGGGAATATTTGGCGAATTGTTGAAGTTGGGAAATTTTAATGGTTTGGTCATGGTACTGTGCAATAAGTCCGAAAATGAATTCATGTCATTCATAGATCAAATGGTGTCCAATTGTCATGAAATTTTATGAGCATAAACTAGATATCCACAGTGATCTATACCAACTGGAAGCACCTCAATTGGAGGTCTGTAGAGAGAGAAACGACTTGCTGAAGTTCTGTATCAGCATCAGGGAAGCTTTCTGACCTTCGTTACTGTTCCATCAGTTTTCGAGGTCCAAGAGCTCCTGAACTGATCTAGACTTATTTTTCTCCTCTAGTTAACATCTGTAGCTTTCCAAATTGGTATAGTTTGCCTAGATTTTATGTTTGTGGAATTAATTACAAATTTTTAAAGTTCATGACAGTAAGCTGCACCAGTATCAGGGACAGTCGGACCTCTGTGTCTTTTTTGATGTCAATGATGGTCCAAACGCTGATATTGTGATTGAGATTTATTTTTAGTGTGAAGTTAACATCCAAATCTTTCTAGAGAGCTATTATTTGCTTGATTTCTATTTTTCTAGAGTTAGTTATGAGTTTCCAAAGTTGGAGCCAAAAATCTAACTTATGGGCTCACTTGAGAAATGACATTTTCTTGGTTTTTTTTTTGGCTTCATATCCGTGGTTTATGAGTTGTTTTAGGCTATGTACAAGTCTTATAAATGGTAATTGAGTAGAGGGGGTGAATAAGGGGTTCACGGGACCCACGGGGCAAAATATAACCGGTTAAACCCCGACTTAAAGTAGTAAAATACCACGGTTTTGGTCTTTTTCTTTGGAAATCATATAGAATCAAGCCAGGAGGGAGATGAATTGGAGTTAAGATATTATGGTGTTACACCTCTTGAGGGACTTAAAATGGTGTAAAGTGGCATAATGAATTTTAATAAAATTAACTGCAAATGACAAGAGTTAAGGTGGATCCTAATAAGTTATTTTGCATTTGCCAATTGACATATATAGGTCGAGTTAATGTAACTCCTTGTAAGGCATGTATGAACCTAAGAATGGATAAAGTAAAGGATCAAAAAAAGGAAAAGGATTTGGGAGATTGTGGTAGCTTAAGGCTCTTAATTCCACAAGGTAGCTTTAGCTCTCTATCTTGCATGCATTTAAATGTTTCAATAAGTTGCAATGCTTATATGTATAGTTGCTTGATGTATATATGAGCTACGCTTTGATATGCTTTATAGCTTCTAACTCCCTATAATGAGGAATTGAGTACTATAGCTCTTCTTTGGTCCAAAATTGAGTTTAGTTGAGCTTAACCCGTTGTTGACTTTTAACTCCTTATGGTAAGGAATTGAGTACAATAGCTCTTTTTTGGCCTAAAAATGAGCTTAGTTAAGCCTAGCCAACATGTTTTGATGCCATGTTTGATGAGAAATGAGTTTTCATGTTAAAAGTTGTAATTGAATTTCATGATGCATATGAATAATATGTTTGCACCACATGCATTGTATTTCCTCATGCCATTCTTGTATGCATTGATTTGGTTGAGATTGGCTACTAAAATTCTCCTTAGAATTTCATTTATGTATTTTCACTAGCCATTTCAGGTTGTCCAAGCAAAAGAAAGTGGATAGTAAAAGCTAAACTCTAAGAAAGGATGTAATAGAGATTTCATAATCTAAATATGTTTAAGGTCCAGGCTATACTTGGATGAATAGAAAGCATATGTATGACTGATATATTTTCATATAAATGACAAGGTTTTGTAATGGAAACTTATATACAAGTTTTAGCATGTAAATATATGCCATTTTGATACATGAAATGAGAAATGGTACATGACCTTGAATATGCAATGCCATTTAATATCTATGGATCTTTTGGCATTAAAGGGTTATATTTGATCCAAGCCTTCTTTCATGTAATTAATCTTATGGATTTGATATTTAGGATAATTAAAATTTGCTCAAAAGGGGAGAGTACAAATTAAAGGCCAATTTGACAATTTTAGAACCAAAATTTGGTTTAAATGAGCTATAAATTATAGCTTTATCCTTGACAACCTAAATGAGTAAGTTTGGACTAAATTTTGGCATGCAACTAGGGAACTTATAGGGCTTTCTAAGAAGCAAGAATGGGAATTTTGGAGCTATACAAAATATTTTATAAAATTTCGAAGTTGACCAAATTATGCATATTTGCATTGTTACTGTTCACTTACAATAGTTTCAGATTTTTGTGTTTTTTAGGGGCCAAATGATTTCATTTTCACTTGAAATTTTCATAGCATGAAGTTCATATCATACGCTTTTCGTAGCCACTAAATTTGCATAAATTAGAGTTATATAAAAAAGTTATGAATTTTTGAAACTTGAGACCCTATTATGTCAAAATAGCCAAAGTGATCTATACAACTTTGATATGTAAATGAGGTTTATGTTCTAGCCTTATGGATCAAAACAAAATTGTCTATGGCAACCATGAGTGAAAAAGACAAGAAATTCAAATTTTGACCTCTTAGTTGCACTTAAATGATAAATAGGACCAAAACTACGACCAAGAGTATTGCAATGGTTGCAAAATTGGTTGCTAAAGCATATAAATGGTATAAATGAGCTTAAATGTAGCTAGTTATGTATTAGAGCAAAGGTTTTATAAAATCTATTTTTTAAAAACTAAATTAAAAATTGATTTTGTGATATAAGAAGACCTTAGAACAAAGTAAATTAAGGCCAATTGAGGGTGGAATGCTAATTAGATCACCTAGAAATGTGATTAACTAAATGAAGAATAACTCAAAATTAGAGACAAAATGATTGAATGGATTAAATGGCAAACACAATGGCAAAATCATAATTTCAGGTAAAATCTTGAAAATTTAAAAGAAGAATCATAAAACTTCCTTGGCTCCTAATATGTACATAAGTTTGGCCATGAAAAGAAGTGGCACCTAGGGAGAGTTTTCAATTATTCTAAGGTTGTGAATGTTCTAAATATGAATTATAGATACTAAAGGAATCATTGGTTTGAATTTAGAAGTTTTATTTTGAAAGATGAAAATTTAAGGTCCAATTAGGCCTAAAGAAACAACTTGGTATTAGACTCTTTAAATCAAGTATATGATAGCTCTAATGAGTTCTAAAACAATGATATAACTTATATCAGGGGAGGTTTTGGAGCCAAGAAATTGATTTATGAGAGTTGCTTCATAATTTCATTTAATTGAACCATACATGAGCTTAAGGTTCTAGTTAACTTGTGTAAGGCTTTAATGAGTACAAGCATGGTTCCATTGTTGATTTATGCTTCCTTTGATGTATCTAGGCCAAGCAAGTGAAGTTTCACTTAAATGTGTGTGTGAGGCCAAGGAACCAAGTCAAGGAACAAAGGGAGATTAAGTTGAACTCTTGTGTTAAAGTAGCTCTTCATCCATTCTTGTCTATATATGTTGGTTGCTTAAGTGTCATTAATTGTTTATGTGTATTGATTGCTAATTATGTATGTTAATGATTGTTTGATGATTATATGCAATGGTATGTCATTTTATTGTATTTGGAATTGGTTTGGCTTTTGAATAGGTGAGATTATGCCAAAAGTCCATTAAAATGGGTGAGATGAGGCTAAGAGTCCCTAAATGTGGGTAAGACTAAGCTAAAAGTCTCAATTATAAGTGAAGCTAAGTCCAAAGTCTCTAAAAGAGGGTGAGGCTAAATCAGAAGTCCCTAATTGTTTGGTAAAACTAGACCAAAAGTCCTTAAAACTTGTTTTGCTCTTAGTGGAGTCATGTGATCCCTAATGCATGATTATAAATGATATTTTGGTTATGTAACATGCATGCTTGCTTTCTTTGACCTTGAATATGTCATATATATATGTTTAAATGATGAATGAGTCATTGGGATTTTTGAATCTTATTCTTTTCTCTAGTTTTCACTAACTATGACTAGGTGGCTCTTAAGGAAACAAAAATGAGGAGTAAAAGGCATAAATAGTGCCACTTTGACAATACAATATGGATTTAGGCTCATTTTTGTACTCATAGTTATGTATAAGAATATTTTGATGTATAATCAATGTAACACACTCAAAAGTATGAAAATATGATGTATGAATAATTTATGAATGTTAATATGCAATATTATGTAAATTGACCCTATGAGTTCCAAAACATGCTTGCATATTATGGCAAGTGGAAGAGTGAATTTGAGTTACACAGCTTTTGAGACATATTGGACCACTTATATATTATGTTTTTATTATTTAAAATGTGCCCAAATGGTAACATGGCATAAGGTGGCTCATTGGAACCCCTTGGAACCTAAAATTAGAATTTTATGAGCCATAAAATATTCATGAGCCAAAACTGATGAAATGGATGAATTGTGGACTAAAATTTGGTAGACATTTAAAGCACATTTAGAGCTTTCCACATAGTCAAAGAATACAATTTTTGGAGCTATGTAAAATTCATTATGAATTTTTGAAATTAGCTATTCTTTTAAAGAATTTCTAATACACTATTTATTTGGTTCTATTTCTGTTTTTGTGGGTTTTGAGGACTAACCAAATTTGGCTTAACCTAAAATCTTATAGTAGATAGTTCTTGTTATAAACTTTCTGTAGCCATTGAATTTGCACAAATCGGAGTTGTGTAACTCAAGTTATGATTTTTCAATGTTTGACCCCCTAATTGTGCTAAAATTGTGAAATTGCATATATGAAGCAAGCTTTAAATTTTCTGCATCTAATTGTGATATTCTAAGCCTAACAAACTTGTTTAGGATGAAATTGGAGAATAAAATAGCGAAAATTTTTATTTAAGCATAATTGGACTATTAAGGCTTTCAATGATGATTATTTCTGTTGCTAAAAGTGTAAATTTGAATAATTGTTGCTAAATAAGAGATATGGTATGAGAATTTTATATAAATTATTATAATATGACATTTGTTAGTATCAGAGCAATGGTTTAGGCAATCTAGCTCTATGTTTGAGTCCTTGAATGCTTGAATAAGTTGTGCTTATGGTGTAATTGTTAGGGAATAGTTAGAAACAAGTGATTATATTATGATAATTATGTATGTGTATTAAGGTTGTGGTACTTTTCATACATCATGGTGAATACCAAAATGGGTAGGCCAGCTAGGGTTGAACCTAAAGATCCCATGCAAACCATCATAGATCATTTGGATGAGCAGTAAGGCATAATGGAATAGTAAAGACAAATTATGTAGTAGCAGTGGGAAATGATATTACAGCTGCAAAATACTCTGTCTATGAGGGATGATAATAGAAGAAATGCCCTTAAACCATGGCCACCTATTCTTGGCAACCCACCATCATCCCCTCAAGATCAAGTACAGGCACAGTTAATTCATTAGAAGTTGCTTACTCAATGTAGCAAGAATTGTCCATCCTTGTTTGATGGTGAGTTAGATGTACAGAAGGTAGAGGCGTAGATTATATAGCTGAAAAAGATATTTAAAGAGATGGGCTATACATTGGAGTAAAAGGAAATGATGGTCACTTTCATGTTAGAGAAAAAGGCTAATCATTGGTGGTGTAGCACAGAGCCATTCTTGGAGACTAAAAACATTCCAATTAATTGAAAAAATTTTCTAATGAAGTTCTATGAAAAATATTTTCCCAATTCCATACGGGATCAAAAGGAAATGAAATTTATAAATTTAAATCAATATGAAGATATATTTGTGGATCAAAATGTGGCTAAGTTTATTAAACTATCTTGATATTCTTCCTACCTTCAAAAATGTGATGATGAAAAATGGAGGTGCGAGCAATTTGAGAAAGGCTTAAAGCCTGTAATTAGAAAGAGGGTAGGCTTATAGAGAGTTAGAGTATTTAATACTTATAGAGGTCAGTAGAGTGATTAAAAATAACCTATGGGAGATTATGCCAACAGTGGCTGGGGCTAGTTAGAGGGAGACCCCAAAACTGAAGAGACTGAGATAGGAAGATAATGCTAGTGTAGTTGTTAGTAATAAAAAGAAGATTAAGGTGCCTTAGAATAGGAAGGGACATAAAGGAAAAAGAGTTTAGCTTATTAGACGACAACCATCCTCAATGAATTGCTTTAGATGTGGGAAACCTAGGCACATAATCAAGAATTGTCCTTAGATGGAGATGGTGGCTTCACCCAGACTGTAAACCTAGGACAAAGTCTTTGCACTAACTCAATAGGAGGCCAGCACGTCTCTTAGTTTAACTAAAGATACGATTATAGTTAATGATTTTCCTATGATTGCTATGTTTGATTTGAGTGCTACTCATCTATTTATATCTTATAAATGTGTAAAAAGAATTGAGTTTGGTCATTGGTACTTTGTCATACAATTTGTTTGTTGCCACTCCTACCAAAAGCCATGTGATTACTTCCACGTTTGGTTGAATCTCATTGTACAATTTAACTATTGCTATACTACCATTGATTTGATTTGCATGTCCTTTCATGATATAGATTTAATTGTTGGCATGAACTGGATGGCTACCAATGATGTTGTGCTTAGCTTGAACATAAAACAATCACCTTACTTGAATGTAGGACTTTACCTAGTATTAGGGTTGAATTATCTTTCTTGACCACCTCTTAGGCTGAGAGATACTCAAAACATAGATGTCAAGAGTTTCCAGTCTTTTTCTTTATACAGTTTGAGATAGAGGAAGTAATAAAGGAGATCCTTATAGTTAGGGAATTCTTGAAGGTTTTCCCAAAAGGTTTTGATTTTAGAGACTTACCTTTCAAGAGAGAGATAAAGTTCCCTATCAATATTGTGCCTGGGGTTGGACTAGTATCTAAAGCTCCTTATAAGATGGCTCATACTAAGCTAGTGTTTGCCAGCCGGCTTACACCACAAGTGCATGGCCCGTGACAAAGTAGTATAAAAAGATTATCATTCTCGCAAAGATTGGAGTTGGAATTAGTTAGTCATTAAACTCATGCCATAAGCTAGGTTGAGCAGAATAATTGGTTATCAAAATTTAACGTAAAAAGTAAAAATTGCTTTGTGAGTGAATTTGTAAAAGAAACTAAAAGATCTTTTGACTTCAAGTATGAAAAGGGGTCTAGGATTATTTCTCCCTTTTATACTTCATAACACAAGGACAACCTCCCTTCACAAAAATAACTAACAACTATATGTACTAGCTTAGACATCAATAGTACTTGAAAAAGCTTTCTCAATTTAAGAACAAGTGTTTAATTCTATTAATTACTTGATCTCTCTTGCAATTAATAAAATCCCAATTCCAAGTTCAAGCCCTAATGTGACTATACAAGGTTAGTGAGTGTATTTCTCCCTCACCAACAAAACCATCCATTCAATTCATTAGCTTCAAGTTCTTTTATGATTAAACTCAAGTTCTATATTCAAGTTAGCTTTCTTAAATACACTTAAGTAAACCAAACAACTAATTGGTGGCCAATCAACTAGAAGTATTAAGAATGGAGCGAGATCAACACATATATAATGTTAATCATAAAAGTGGAGGAGAATCAAGTATCAATCCATACAAGAGTTCAAAATAATCCTAGAACAAATTGTCTAACTACTTATAATTGGCTACAGGCTAACAAAAATACAAGGAAATCAAAGCTATAGAAGAATACAAGAGAAGGAGAAGAAAAGGATCAAGAAAATCGAAGGAAAAAGCTTTAAATCTCTTTGAAACTTCAATCCTTGGCTCTAATCACTTCCAAATTCCACAAATATTAGCACATAAGCTCCCAAGGTAGCCCAAAAGATGGAAGATACCCTCTTTAGTCCAAAATGAGGGATATTTAGAGCCCTAATATCTATCAAGCCTTAAAATGGAGTGTTTCAATAAAATGGAGTTCACTGCGGCGAATTAATCTTTGGTTAGTTCTCTAGCTTCTTTCCCAAGTATTGGCTATGGCTAACATCTTCATTAGCCATGGTGAAGCCTTCTCTGGATCATTCTATTTCCTCTATGAAAGTATTAGTCATAACTACATGTTTATTTGGCAGTGATGAAATATCTTCTTCTAGTCAAGGCTTTCAACATGCATCTTAGCTTCTAGTGGCTTACCTAAAACATTTATTGTCATCTGCAAAAGTATAAAATTATGAAAGTATCAAAAGTATCCTAAAATAGTGTTAAAATTTCATAATTAACCTAAAAGTGAAATAACTAAGCTTGACTATCAAAAAGGCACATTTTCCTATTTTGAGTATGATTTATATAAAAGAAAAATACTAAAAGGTATGTACAACTAAAAAAAAATGTGCTAAAAAGGCATGAATTTAGAGAGGCTATTACACCCTTAAACTTAGACTTTTATTCGTCCTTGAGTAAAGTAAGATGAAGAATTAGCTAGATTGCATGAATTACTTAAGTACTATGTATGCATGGTACAATCCTCAACAGTTGCTACCAATGATATGCAAGACAGGTCAAAGTAGACTGTAAGAGGATGCAAGACTCACGACATAATGCAAAGCTTTCTAACAATTTCAAAGCATGTGCGTGTGTAGAGTAAGGTCACTATTTTCCAGCAATTGTCTAGAGCAAAAGCTATACTTCAACGTATATAAAACTACCTCAACAATAGTACTTCATATGCCAAACCTTTTCTTCCCTCTCTACTATACATTTGACCTTACAAAATTTCAAAATCATTGGGACTTTTAAGCTTGTAATGTGGCCAAGGTGAAGTCTAATTTAAAGAAGGGGAAAAAGAGAATGCTAATTACTTGAGATAAATGATAGTACAAAGCTTTACTCTCTTTTCTGCATTCAAAGTATTCTTCTCGAAATGCTAACACCTCCCCTAAACTTATCTTCAAATCTATATGCACTTAGTCTTATTCAAAAATTATTTTTTTTGGAGTGAACTTGAGTGCAAAAAATTACAAACTACACATTATCTACATTCCCATATTCAAAGTTCATCAGAGTGCAACATCCTGCATCCACCAAATTATTGAGCATTAATCCATTATCTCAAGTCCAAGGTAGATTCATGGTCTTTCAGGTTTATGGGATTTAGGTCTAATGCATAGCTTCAAATAGAAATTTGCATGGTTTTTCTGTTAGCCTCAAGTAGGGCTCAAGGGGAAATACAATTGATAAAGGACAGCTTGAGTAGCACAAATGCATTTTAATGAATGTCTAAATTATTTTTCAAAATCAAAATCGCCTCAAGGAATTCCAAGGAGGGTTCTAGAGTCTTGAAATTGATAAAGAACATATGCATCAATTTGTTGTAATTTTTCAAGACAAAAGCTTTCAAATAATTCCCCAACTTTTGTGTGTAAAAATTTTGGCTAAAATTATCAGAAAACAATGCCTTATCCCATGACTCAAGTGTTTACAAACACTTCCAAAATTTCCTATCAAGCATATAATCTAAGCAACTAACAATCTCTAGACCAAAGCAATCCATTTAAAGGATAATTCAGCAATCCAACACCAAAATTAAGTAGATTACAAATAAAAGTCCAAGTGTTAAAATTAAAAACATGCCAAATCAATCACAAAAAGTATACCTCTACCCCCAAACTTAAAATAGATAGTGCCCTTACTATCACAAGAGGTAAAATGAAGGTTTGCTCTCATGCAACTACCAACCAACAAAAAGAGTTGCATGAGAGAAAATAGCACATGTACAAACCAAAACAGCAGTAGCTGAAAGCAAAGTATAAAAGAGTCAACTACAAATTAGAAACTAAACTAAGCCAGTAATAAATAAAAGAGGTTGAAATTAAGTTAGATCTAACAATGTTAACAAGGCTATAACTAATACGATAATTATTAGTTCATTAGAAGTAACCATGTTAGAGAAAAAACTAATCAACAAAATAACCACTAGGAATATAAAAATAGAAAATAGACAACAGAAAAAGAAAAATCAAGGGTTTTCAGGCTGGCCCCCACTAGTGCCCTCGTCACTCTTAACTTTAGAAGTCCTCATGCTCAACAGTGGCATTAGGCACTATAATTGAAGCTGAATCTGAGCTACATCATCAGAAATACTATCCACCTTACCCATCATTAGATCCAGGTGCCTATCTATACTCGCCTTCTAAGGGCCATCCTGTTGTGAGGGATTAAACCCTTCTACTACTGGAATATTAGCGTTTAGCACCTCCTCTTGATTTTGTTGGTTTAACCCAGGACCTTATGGTGCCCTCTGAGGTGATTTAATAGTTCTGTAATTGAAGATCATTAGAGTAGAGAACAACTCCTCATTGGCTCTACCTTTTACTTTCAATTTAAGGCACCATTGATGGATGAAGTGGGGAAAGACAATAGCACATGAGTGGTCCACTACTACTAATTTTAGGCTCTAATACATAATAGTAGCAATGTCTATAGGTTGCTTATTCATTAATAAATAAATTAGGAGGGCCTTTTCTTATATGGCATCCCTCAAATGAGAGGTGGGAAGGATATTAAAGCAAATAAAGTGGAGCCATAACTTGGCTTCTCTATATAATCTTTTCCTTTCAAGATACCGCTGGCCATCATGAGAAATCTTCCAAAAGAATTGCCCTTCGTGGTCCAAGAATGAGGCAATTTTGTCAAAAGGGATCTCATTCTCATGTTGCATCAAATAGGCATAATGATAGTTAGATACCACTAGCAATTAATAGAATGAGTGGAGTGCCTCCACAGAAACATCAACTTAAATCCCCCTTACATGACACTTCAAGTTTGTCCCAGTAGTTACCTATGTGTAAAAATCTTCGACCATGGTAGTATTCCCACCCAACTTCTCATCCATCAAAGATCGTAAGTGATAAGTCCGATAAGCATTCATGCAAAAAGCCTAATCAGTTGTGTATGGAAATTCATGCTTTGAATGAATGGGTCAACTTTGCACTTTTTCTTTAATGACAGTGGGGGACTCTTGATCTGATTGACAAGAGAAACTTGGACGGGATCTCTTTAGAGCCATGATACCTACAAGCCACAAGGAATCAATTAAGCTAACTCCCTAAGGAACAAAAAGGAGAAACCAAAGCAATAAACATCCAACAGAGAAATTACTCCTAAACCCCTTTACTAGAACACAACCTATTAAAACCAAGGGGACCTCAATTTACAAGTAGATTTAAGCAAATTAACCTAAAAGATCCTCAACTACCTATTAATATCCCTTTTAACTCACCCTACCACAATGTCCAAAACAATAACCATGAAACTCTAAATTAATTGACAAGTCTTAGCAATTCAGTACAAAATTGGATGCCAAGCCTCATTGATAAACCCTAAATGCCAACATACTCAGCTATACTCCAAATTTACCATTGCTTTATTAAAATATCAACATAAATAAAGTGCACTTCTTCATAGAACAATACATAATCCTCAACCAATTTAATAATAATCCCTAAATAATGATTCAAAATTTCAAACTCTACTCGGTCCAACCCAATGCATTCCTATAGTCCAATCATGTACAAGATGCCTAACAAACAAAGTAACAAAACAAAGCTATCTAACAGGAAAGTCTTAACAGGATAACACAAACCAGGGTAACAAAATACTTCCAATGTCTATAAATTCTCAACACAATAATAAAGCCTTAACCAAGACAGAGCAACAAAAAGCTATCTAAGAGAAGCAAAACTCAATCTAAACAAAAACTAACACCAAGAAAATAAAGCCTACAAATAACAAAACAAAAAAGAAATAATAGAACACAAAACCTAAAACCATAAACAAAGACTAAAAAGGAAAAGAATAGATAAGCATGGCAAACTTACCAATGGAAGAGATAAACATAGAACAAAGCAAGGTTAGAAGGAGAACTAAGCTTGGGCTAATGACACATCAAAGGAAGAAGAAAAATAATGAGATGGAGAGGGAGGAATGAAAGTGAGAGAGCTAGTGAATCTGGAGAATGCTGGAAAGTTGGGGCTGTTCGAAGCTAGAGAATGCAAAGAGGGAAGAAGTTAGGGGGAATGGCAGAGAGAAAGGGAAGACGGCAAAGAGGAAGTGAAAGTCTAAAAGGGAAAGGGAATTAGGGTTGAGTGTAAGATTTTAGAGGGTAATTTATGGAAATCATGTAGTGGTCAAAAGGAGACTAATGAACCTAGACATAAAGTGGGTGAGATTCAAAAGGTAGTATGGGAATCAAATAAGAGATATAAGGGCAAAGTGGGAAGGAAAACAAAATTTTTGAACATCAATCAATACTCTTCTAGTTCCCTTAAGTAGGAACCAAATCATAATTTCATTGCGACTAAGAAAAATTAAGTTGCACCTAATACTCCTCGGGCTGCCTTTAGTAGCAACCTCCAATGCAAATTTGCCGCAGCCAATTAAAATGTTGGTCGTAGCCAAATGTCTCGGGTTTGGCTCATGAGGAGTTATAGAGAGTGTTTTATTGAGACCAATGAAAATGTTAGCTATAGCTAACCAGGCAAAAAGAACTTTTCACATATCAGTGCAGTAGTTTCCATTCATAATGGCAGTGTGAAAAGGAAAATAGCATGTAATCTGTAACAACTCTAATTTCTAATTACCATGATTAGGCATAACAGCATGGTTAGTAATCACAAATTAAGGTTAAAAATCATTATAATTAATTACGTTAGGAAAAAGGTGGAAAAATTTAAACTTTGATATCATTAGGGTCATTAGCTAAACAACCATAACTAATCATATCCATAAGTGATCATAATTATAATTTAAGACCTTTGACCCATCTAGTTATTGATTTCCACTCACAAAAACCTCTTATAAATATTTCCAAGTTATTACACAATATTATCATAGCAAATCTCAAGATCTCTAAGTTAAAAATAGAAGTTTAGGAACATTCATCGTGACTTGGACCTTCATTGCCATGGCTAAGTTGGTTACTGTAACTCAAAACTGAAATTTTGCACATTGCGTTGCAGTGGAACGCTCTCGGGGACCTATTGTTAACCCTTTTGCAATTCTCACTATGGTAAGTCTACATGGCACTATGATAAAACAGCCTCTTGGGACTCACCACTCAATTATTTGACTTGCACTACGGCGGACCATCCTTGCGTAGTGGCGAGCTAAGCTACTGGGACTTATAATTTCTTTTCCCTCAATTCTCACCACGACTTGACCTCTCACGCTGTAGTGAATTTGCTCTCTATTACCCTCCCTAGGCAACCTTTTTATTTTATGCCGTGATGAGATGCCTCGCACTATGGCATTCCTTACCTTTGCTTGATGCTTGGCCACGACTTAGCCCATTTTGGTTGCGGCTTAACTACCTTCTGCACCTAAACTCTCCCAATTTCATCTTAAACACTTCAACACTCCTTCCATTGGCATCCTAAGGCCATTATGCCTTAATTTGTAAGGCTTTAATAGCTTTCATCTACCTGACTTACCTATCATTACTATTTCAAGACTTAGGTATTGATTCCTACTCATTTAACTACCATATATTAGCAAGTTCAAAGATTAATGATAGCAAATGATTCATACATTACTAACATTATTGCTCAAACATAATTCTATTAAAGGTTCCATGCATCACTAGTTTAAATCAACATATAATGTATCACGTGATTTCATTTCCAAATAATAAACCATATCATAGGATCAACAAGGTTTCATATCAGTTAACCCCTATTCTATGATAGCAAAATGGTTCAATTACACATATCTACAAGGCTAATGCTAAATGGCCATAAGACATTAAGTCATTCATCAATTATTAGTTAATTCCCATCACAATATTCATTCCCATGATAAATGAATTACATGGATAGTCCCTACATTTGGCAATTCATGATGCAATGCGACAAATACACAAAACTAGTGTTCCCATTACACAAACCCAACCTCACAATGTTTACAAACCTATGGTTACCAAACCATAAAATAGGCTTCCATTAATTTCTCCTTACCACTAAGAGGTTTGGTCCCTGAAAATATTAGCTCACAATCAAGGTGAGATATACAATTTTAGTAACAAGAGGCAAATTCCATATATATGTATAGATTAATCAATATAATGCAATTATACAAAACACATACTAAAGGCATTAATATCATCAACAAATGAACTAACTGACTATTAGTGACTATTGTCTCATACTAGTAATCACATACAAAATGTTAAAGGCCATTAGCACTGGGATAGGCCTATCTATGGCACCAACTCTCCAATGAGCACAACCTAAGCTCATTGTATTCGGGGGTTTGATTATAATTCAATGCCCGATTGAAACACGATGCACAAGTGGCAGCCATACTATAGCTCTACCAGGGACTCACAAGGTCTAATCACAACATAATTCAAGTAACTAACAAATCATTTAGCATTTCAAAATCATATATGTATAGCAATTATCCTATTAAAATGAGTATATACATGGAATAAGAAAATTAACCCCGGTTACTTAAATAAAGCCAATTACTCTTTCTTTAACTACCACCATAATCTAAAGCACACCAAGCTTAAGATGAGTATAATTATCATCATTTAACTATCATTAGCAAAGAATTTCTTATGCATTGATTAATTTCATTAAAAATCTATCAAGAATTGCTTACCTAGCTCCCAAAGAGTCTATTGTACTAATTCAAGGTCAAAACACTAAAAATTCACAATGGTTCACTCCCTAATCCTCCATTTTCACACATGCAAAAGCCATGCACCAAAAATTAGTCCAAATGGAAAATTCCAGCATTCACACATCACAAAATGGTATGAGACACTTACCTAATCCTTTAGTGACTATCAAAATTAGGATTTAAGTTATCAAGCCCTGAAACTATGATGTTTCTCTTCCATCTTCTTATATTTTCGCATTATAGCAGAGCCTATTATGAAAATCAACCATAGGGGACATTTTCTATCAAATAATACATAAAATGGAAGGAAAATGCTTACCCAATTATCCTTCTAACTTTTAACTTTGAAAATCTTATAATAATCATCTAAAGACCATATGTCCTATTAAGAAAAGATGAAAATTCCCTAAATAACAAACCAATCGAACCAAAATATAGAAGAAGAGGAGAGAATTAAGTTTTATAAAACCTACCTTGGTTAAATCACCCTCTAAAAGTAAAAATGAAGCTATAATGTTAGTAAAACCCTAGCCTCCCTTGAATTTCCAAATTTTCTCTCCTTGTTTTGTAAAACCTTATGTTTTCAGCACCTAAATGAAAGTAAATAGGCTCTTTAGGATTTTAGTGCAAAGGGGTAGCCCAATGGGCCTTATGTTCTAAGTGGGGTGATAATTAATAAGTTAGGCCAGGCTATATGGGTTAATTGAGTGTAAAAATCAGTTGGGCTTCCATAAGAGTAAAGTTGGGTCATATTTAGATGAAATTGGGCCTTCAATAATGTTCTTGACATACATAATTTAATCATAGGCCCAAGTCACATTTAGATCTATAAATACCATTATACTTCCTTAAAATGGTCTAATTAATAATTATTATTATGTTAAGATACTCAAAATTTTCATTTCCCTTAAACTTTCTTAATAATTTCATAATCCCTAAATAATTACTATTTAATTATTCCCTGGATGTTACATCAATCCATCCTCAAATAATGTTTTACATGTTCCAACATGCATAATCCTCAATAGGGCTTAAAATCAGTTTAAACATATATAATTTTAGCAAAAATCTTTAGGAGTTAATATCGTATCCAAGCATCAAATATGAACATGCCAATGAAACAACCAAGACAATCACTAGACCTCAGATATCACCAATTTGCACCCATGTTAACAAGAGTTCATGCACCTAGTAGCCACTTGTGATCACTATAATCAAGCATAAGGTATCAATCTAATATCCATAAGGGGTAAGAAATGAATGGATTAGATAAGTGGCATGCATGATCAAAGGCAAATGATAAAGTAATTAGTAATAAGAGGTACACTCCCCTAAAAATGTTCATCCAAAAATGATCCTTTCATTAAATGCTCAAAGCAATATTGCTCCCATTTGCTATCTCTCTTAACTGAAAATTTCACCTACAAAATAGAAGAAAACACATATAACTCTACTAAAAACTAAAATCTACTAAAACAAAACAAAAGATGACGTAAAGAGCTTGGGTTGCCTCTCAAGAAGTGCTTGATTTATAGTCTTCAGCTTGACTCATTAGTTATTCAACTTGAATCAGTAAGGTAAAAAGTATATGTTTGACAATCCACGTGTCCTCCTTAATAATGCTTTAATCGTTGACCATTCACCTTGAACTTTTCTCCTGAGTTATCCACCAACTTAACTACTTCATGAGGAAAAACTTCCACCATTGTGAAAGGTCTTGATTGTCTTGATTTCAACTTCCTCGAGAAGAGTCTAAGACAAGAATTGTACAATGGAACCTGTTGTCCATGCTCAAATACTCTAGGAATGATTTTTCTATTATAAAGTCACTTGGTCCTTTCTTTATACACTCTGGAGCTTTCATAGGCATACATTCTAAATATATCAAGCTTATTGAGTTGAAGAAGCCTTTTCTCACTAGCACTTTTGAAATCAAGATTCAACTTCTTAACAGCCTAATAAGTACCATGCTCCAACTCAACTGGAACATGACAAGCTTTCCTAAAGATCGACTTATATGGTGACATACCAATAGGGGTTTTAAAAGTAGTCTTATAAGCCCACAATGCATCATCAAGTTTTAAAGACCAATCTTTTTTAGACACACCTACTATTTTCTCAAGGATAGTTTTAATTTACCAGTTGAAGATCTCAGCTTGCCCATTAGTTTAAGGGTGATAGGCCAAAGCCACCTTATGTTTCATCCCATACTTCCTTAAAAAGGCCTAAAATTGAATGTTGCAAAAATGTGATGCTCCATCATTGATAATGGCTCTTGGTGCTCCAAATCGAATGAAAATATTCTTCTTCAAGAATTCAAGCATCGTTTTTGTATCATTGGTAGGACTAGCAACAACTTCTACCTACTTAGATACATAATCCACAACCACCAAAATGTATTGATTGCTAAATAAGTTGGGGAAAGGTCTTATAAAGTCAATGCCCTATGCATCAAATGATTCCACCTCTGATATGTTTATGAGTGGCATTTCATTCCTCTTTGATATATTTCCTACCCATTGACATTTGTCACACTAAAGCACAAAGGCATAAGCATCTTTGAATAAGGTAAGCCAGTAAAAACTACTTTGTAAAATCTTAGTAGCTGTCTTCTCTCCTCCAAAATGGCCTCTATAATCCAAAGAATGGAAACTCTACAAAATCACCTCTTGTTCTACTTCTGGTATAAACCTCATAAGAATGTGATCAGCACATCATTGAAATGAATATGGGTCATCCTAAAAGTAGTATTTTGTATCATGCAAGAACCTCTTCATTTAATGCACTTTTAGACTTGGGGGAACCACTCCACACACTAGATAATTAACAATATTCATATACCAAGGATCTATAGTGTGCTAAACATTTAATAGTTGTTCATTAGGGAATGCCTCTTTAATGTTTTAGTCTAATTCCGGTTGAACTTTAGTATTTAACTGAGAAAGATGATCAGCCACCTGATTCTTGTATCTTTTTTTATTTACAATCTTTAAATCAAACTCTTACAGCAAAAGCACCTATCTAATTAACATGGCTTTAGAGTCTTTCTTACTAACCAAATATTTTAGAGTTGAATGATCGATGAATACAATCACTTTAGATCCCACAATCTACACCTTAAACTTATCACAAGCAAACACCATAGCTAGCATCTCTTTTTTTGTGGTGGTGTAGTTCTCTTGAGCTTCATTAAGGGTTTTGCTGGCATAGTATATAGGATGGAAAACTTTATATTTTTTTTGACTTAGGACTACTCTAGCAATGTAATTTCTTGCATCATATATGATAATGAATGGCAAGCTCCAATTAGGCTTAGTCATAATGGGTGCAGAAATGAGTCTCTTTTCAGTTCTTTAAATACTTGCAAGCAGGTATCACTAAGCTTAAATTCAACATCCTTCTTGAGCAAATCACACGAAGGCTTCATAATTTTAGAGAAATCTTTAATAAAGCAATAGTAAAAAGCCAACTGGCCCAAGAAACTTCTCACACCCTTAATAGAAGTAGGTGGAGGTAGTTGTGCAATGATGGACACTTTAGCTTTATCTACTTCTAATCCCTTTTTAGATACTCTATGGCCTAGCATAATGCCTTCTTCTACCATGAAGTGACATTTTTTTCAATTAAGTACCAAATTAGTTTCTTCACAATGATGCAACACTACATTTAGATTATGGAGACACTCATCAAATGAATGACCAAACACTAAAAAATCATCCATGAAAACTTCTATAGTTTGCTCAATCATGTTAGAAAATATAGAGATCACGAATCTTTGAAATGTTATCGGTGCATTGCATAAGTCGAATGGTATCCTTCTAAATGTGAAGGTACCATGGCGGTAGGTGAAAGTCATTTTCTCTTGGTCTTCTGGAACAATTGTAATTTGGTTATACCATGAATAACCATATAGAAAGTAGAAAAAGTTCTTCCCGACTAGTTTATCTAGCATCTGATCAATGAAAGGCAAAGGAAAATGGTCTTTTTAAGTTGTAACATTCAATTTGTGATAATCCATGCAGAATCTCCATCCAGTCACTGTGAATGTGGGGATTAGCTCATTATAGGTGTTAGCCACTATAGTAATATCCCCTTTCTTAGAAACACATTGGATTGGGCTCACCTAAGAACTATCTGAGATAAGATATATGATACCCGCATCTAGCCATTTAAGAATTTCCTTCTTCGCAACTTCTTTCATATTAGGATTCAACTTTTGTTGGTATTCTATGGAAGGTCAATGGTTATCTTCTATAAAGATCTTGTGCACGCAAACTGAAGGGCTGATACCCTTGATATCTGTTATATTCCATCCCATCGCCTTCTTATGCTTCTTCAACACCCTTAAGAGCTTTAACTTTTGCTCCATAGATAGATTAGTAGTAATGATGGCTAGTAAAGTATTGGATTCTCCCAAGAAGGCATATTTCATATGAGTAATGAGTGTCTTCAACTCTAATTTAGAATGCTTCACAATAGAGGGTTTTAAGGGAGGTTTATCAGTTGAGGTTAAGTCTAGAGCTTCAAATTTTACTCTAAATGGAGGAATGACTGGAGTAGCACTCCTCATAGTTGTGCATTCTTCTCTTTCCTCTTTATCTTGTTCGATTCCAAAAGGAGGTGCTTCACATTGGCCTTCCATCATAGATTCTTAAGATTTGTAGTGAATTAAATGATAAACCATATCTAGAAGAAAAACATTGTTTAGGCTCATTTGGCAATTTAAGAGCTTTAAACATGTTGAATGTTACTTGCTTTTCACTCACTCTTATGGTAATGTCTCCTTTTTCCATGTCAATGAGGGCTTTACCTGTAGCTAATAAGGGTCTCCTAAGAATGATGAGAATTTCTCGATCAACTTCACAATAGAACAATAAAGTCAACTGGAAAGATAAATTTATCAACCTTTACTAAGACATCCTTAACTATTCCTCGAGGATATTCTAAGCTTCTATCAGCAAGCTACAAAGTAACCGTAGTAGGTCTAGCTTCACCCAACTACAACTTTTTGAAAATGGATAGTGGCATTAAATTAATGTTGGCATTGAAATCATACAAGGCTTTAACCATGGAAGTCATTCCAATGTGACATGGGATGGTAAAACTTCTAGGATCACTTTTCTTTTATGGCAAGCCTTTTATGAAATCTGAACTACTCTTTGTCAAAGCCATCACTTCATGCTTTTGAAATCTTCTTTTTTTAGATAGTGCATCTTTTATGAATTTTGCATATTTAGGCATTTGTTCTAAGGCTTCTAGAAGAAGGATTTTCATATGCAGCTACTTAAAGGTATCTAGGAACTTCTTATACTGAATATCCTTATTTTGCTTCTTGAATCATTGAAGAAAAGGTAGTAAAGGAATTTGATGCTTGGTTGCATTTTCTTCTCTTCACTTCTCCTTTCTTTCTTATTCTTATGCTCTTTCTCATCATTCGCTATTGGTTCTTCTACACCATCCTCTTTAGAAATAAGGGTCCCCTCATCATCTGCCATAATGGGCTTCATATTAAGCTTCAAAGTATTTGACAAAACTTTACCGCTTCTTAGAGTAATGGCCTTGTTTTCATCTTTGCCTTCCCTTCTAGGATTGGGAATTATGTCATTAGGAAGATTTCCTTTTGATATAGCATTTATTTGGGAGGCCAATTGTCTTACTCGCACTTCTAAGTTCTTGATGGTTGTGTCATACAGAGAGAAAATGGCTTTTGTTTTAGCCTTTTAAGGCTCTTGATTAGTTAATATTTGAGCTAACATTTTCTCCATCTTGGATTCTTCTTCTTTAATAGGGATTTGTCTTGATTGCATTAGAAATCTAGAAGGTTGAGCAGGCCTTGCAGCTGATGAAGAGACTTGATTCAATTTTGGGCTCTGACTCCATGAAAGTTTTGGATGATTCCTTTACCTTAGATTATGTGTTTGAGAGTAAGGATTATTTTGTTGATTTCGCTGAGCATTATTCATGTAATTAATGGATTCCAATATGTAATGACAATGTTCAGACTACCGTTTCCACAATGATCACAAATAGTAGAGGGGGACTGTATTGCATGAATTCCCACAGGGTTGGTTTTCTTCATTTAAAGCTTTAAGTTGTCAAATCTTCTGTTCATAACTTCAAGTTGTGCTGCGATGTCATTAGATGAGCTAGAGGATTGTCCTCTTTTTTGAGATGATCGTCTTCTATATGCATATTACATGGTGTTAGAAGCTATGCCATCATATAAATTGTAGAGCTCATTCACTTTCATCTTCCCAATTCCACCACTAGAGGCATTATCAAGCATTCTTTTTGCATTTTCATCAAGGCCATTCCAAAAAGCTTCCATTAGTACATACTTCTTCTATTCATGGTTGGGACATGTTCTAAAAACTCCTTAAATCTCTTCCATGCTTCATGAAATAGCTCATTAGGTTGTTGCTCAAAATTCAAAATTTCTCCTTTCATGGTTGCTCTCCGGCCTCAAGAAATAAATCTTGCCTTGAATCTTGCAACCGAGTCCTTCAATATGCCGATAGATTATTCTAGAAGATAGTTGAGCCATGCTTTAGCTTTATCCTTCAAAGTCATAGGAAATAACCTTAATCTTAATGCATCTTTAGACACTCTATTTTGCTTGAAGGATTCACACACTTCAATAAATTTAGTGAAGTGCACGTTGGGGTCCTTATTATAATTGCTACCAAATAATCCATTCATCTGTAGCATTTGAAGCATAATGTACTTAACCTTAAAGTTTCTACCTTGAATATCTGGAATCCAAATACTAAAGTGATAATTCTGTGCCTCTCAGTTGACGAAGTCATAAAAATTGTAGAGATCATTTTCATCATTGTCAACCATAATGGGTTGTGGGTGCACGTCTAGCTCTAGATTGGTTCTTTCAAAGATATTTTCTACCTTCAATAGGATTTCAAGATCGTCCCAATTCAACCCTTACAAGCATAAGGAGGGTACCTATAAAGGAAAATGCTACAAACAAGTATCAAACTAACTACAGAAAATTAAAATTAAAATTAACATACTAAAACAAGTTATGATTCTAGATAAAAGCTCAAGCATAATTTACTGACACAAATTTAATGAAAAATTAGAAAAATTTCAACTTTCAATTCGTAGCAATGGTGCTAAAAACTTGTTTGCCAGCTTGCTTACACCCAAGTGCATGGG
>JAIUCV010001764.1:60000-62500 GCA_026724425.1 Erythrophleum ivorense | reverse complement strand
GCGGGGCGACGGATGGAGGGGGACGCGTCCGTCGATCGGGTTCCGTTCGCGACGGATAGGCAACAAAGGAACCGTCCTCCAGCGCGCGCCGGGTCTTGCGCCCCCGGGCGAGGACTGCTCATCCCGCGAGGATCCCCCGTCGACCGTTCGGTGCGCGAGCACGGAGCCGGCCGACAGGGACGATCCGATCACCTCTCACACGCCCGCACGTTCGCTCGGGCCGACGCCGCCCTGCCAACCACACCCCGCGTGCACCAGGGCTCGCGAGCAAGTGGAAGAATCGGGCGCCATCGACCCAGCACCCGCTGGGCATGCATGCGTTACGCTCGAGTCGGGTCCAGATCGTGCCGCTTACTGCACATTTACTTCGCTCGCATCGGGTCCAGATCGTGTGCCACTTACTGCACATTTACTTCGCTCGCATCGGGTCCAGATCGTGTGCCACTTACTGCACTTTTACTTTGTGCCACTTACTGCACATTTACTTCACTCGCATCGGGTCCAGATCGTGTGCCACTTACTGCACTTTTACTTTGTGCCACTTACTGCACATTTACTTTACTCGCGTCGATTCCAACAAAAGGGGAGGGGGTAAACGAGAAAGTCAGGTGCTAGGGCTCAAGGGGGTAAAACAAGGGAGTCAACGGGGTAAACGAGGGAGTCAAGGGGCTAAACGAGGGAGTCAAGGGCTCAAGGGGAGGAAATGAGAGGGGCTCAACCGGCGGAGGAACAAACAAGGGATGGGGAAGTCCGAAAACAATCGGATCCCCGCGCACCACACTTCCACGCCAGCCAACACGCATGCTTATACAGGCGACAGGGTTGCCGCCTCCCACACACGCGAGACCTTAATGAACGAGCGATGGGGAGACCCCCGCACGCGGCCTGGGAAGACCGGGCGCGGGTTGGAACGCAATGGACGATCGAATCCCAATGCCAGCTCAACAAAGAAGAGGGGTGAACGAGAGAGTCGAGTTCGAGGGCTCAAGGGGGGTGGAGAAAAAGTCCGAAAACAATCGTATCCCCACGCACCGCACTTCCACGCCAGCACACGCATGCTTATACAGGCGACAGGGTTGCCGCCCTCCCACACACGCGGGACCTTAATGAACGAGCGATGGGGAGACCCCCGCACGCGGCCTGGGAAGACCGGGCGCGGGTTGGAACGCAATGGGACGATCGAATCCCAATGCCAGTTCAACAAAGAGGGGGTGAACGAGAGAGTCAAGTTCGAGGGCTCAAGGGGGGTGGAGAAAAAGTTCGCAACAAAGCTTGCATCCCCGCGCACCGCACTTCCACGCCAGCCACACGCATGCTTATACAGGCGGCAGGGTTGCCGCCCTCCCACACACGCGAGACCTTATTGAACGAGCGATGGGGAGACCCCCGCACGCGGCCTGGGAAGACCGGGCGCGGGTTGGAACGCAATGGGACGATCGAATCCCAATGCCAGCTCAACAAAGAAGAGGGGGGTGAACGAGAGAGTCAAGTTGGAGGGCTCAAAGGGGGTGGAGAAAAAGTTCGATGACAATCGTATCCCCGCGCACCGCACTTCCCACGCCAGCCACACGCATGCTTATACAGGCGACAGGGTTGCCGCCCTCCCACACACGCGGGACCTTAATGAACGAGCGATGGGGAGACCCCCGCACGCGGCCCTGGGGAGACCGGGCGCGGGTTGGAGCGCAATGGGAGCGTCGAATCCCAATGCCAGTTCAACAAAGAGGGGGTGAACGAGAGAGTCGAGTTCGGGGGCTCAAGGGGGGTGGAGAAAAAGTTCGCACAAAGCTTGCATCCCCGCGCACCGCACTTCCACGCCAGCCACACGCATGCTTAAACAGGCGACAGGGTTGCCGCCCTCCCACACACGCGAGACCTTAATGAACGAGCGATGGGGAGACCCCCGCACGCGGCCTGGGGAGACCGGGTGCGGGTTGGAACTCAATGGGATCATCGAAGGGGGGTTGGATCCCAATGACAGGTCAACAAAGTGGCGAGAAATGAAATGAGATCGTCTGGAGGGGCATCAAAGAGATCGTCTGGAGGGGGGAGGAGCAACAACGAGATCAACTGGAGGGGGGAGGAGCAACAAATGTAGTTTCCACGGATTACCTTCGCACACCGCACGCCACCACCCACATGGGACCTCGGGGATGGAGCGATGGGAAGATCCCCGCAAGCGGCCACGAATGACCGGGTGCGGGTTGGAGCCCAATAAACTCGTCGCGACTTCCGGCAACCCCTTAAAATCCGTCAAATTCCATCTCGATTCACTTGCCCACACATTTTGGGGGTCGCCGGAAAAAGTGGCCGGCCGCCGCCGGAGGATGCCCGGCGGTGGGCGGTGGCCGGCCACTTGTGGTGCCATGCTCGGGCCACCCCTTCCCCTTGCTTGCACCCATAAGGTGCGTGGCAAGGTTGGGGGTGCAGGGGGGTGAGCATGGCACCAAGAGAGCCTTCCCCCCTAAAGAGCAAAACGCACCCTTTCCATCCTGGCAGG
>JAIUCV010001764.1:47500-50000 GCA_026724425.1 Erythrophleum ivorense | reverse complement strand
TGCCGCCCTCCCACACACGCGGGACCTTAATGAACGAGCGATGGGGAGACCCCCGCACGCGGCCTGGGAAGACCGGGCGCGGGTTGGAACGCAATGGGACGATCGAATCCCAATGCCAGTTCAACAAAGAGGGGGTGAACGAGAGAGTCAAGTTCGAGGGCTCAAGGGGGGTGGAGAAAAAGTTCGCACAAAGCTTGCATCCCCGCGCACCGCACTTCCACGCCAGCCACACGCATGCTTATACAGGCGGCAGGGTTGCCGCCCTCCCACACACGCGAGACCTTATTGAACGAGCGATGGGGAGACCCCCGCACGCGGCCTGGGAAGACCGGGCGCGGGTTGGAACGCAATGGGACGATCGAATCCCAATGCCAGCTCAACAAAGAAGAGGGGGTGAACGAGAGAGTCAAGTTGGAGGGCTCAAAGGGGGTGGAGAAAAAGTTCGATGACAATCGTATCCCCGCGCACCGCACTTCCACGCCAGCCACACGCATGCTTATACAGGCGACAGGGTTGCCGCCCTCCCACACACGCGGGACCTTAATGAACGAGCGATGGGGAGACCCCCGCACGCGGCCTGGGGAGACCGGGCGCGGGTTGGAGCGCAATGGGAGCGTCGAATCCCAATGCCAGTTCAACAAAGAGGGGGTGAACGAGAGAGTCGAGTTCGGGGGCTCAAGGGGGGTGGAGAAAAAGTTCGCACAAAGCTTGCATCCCCGCGCACCGCACTTCCACGCCAGCCACACGCATGCTTAAACAGGCGACAGGGTTGCCGCCCTCCCACACACGCGAGACCTTAATGAACGAGCGATGGGGAGACCCCCGCACGCGGCCTGGGGAGACCGGGTGCGGGTTGGAACTCAATGGGATCATCGAAGGGGGGTTGGATCCCAATGACAGGTCAACAAAGTGGCGAGAAATGAAATGAGATCGTCTGGAGGGGCATCAAAGAGATCGTCTGGAGGGGGGAGGAGCAACAACGAGATCAACTGGAGGGG
Source organism: Erythrophleum ivorense (assembly GCA_026724425.1). Lineage (NCBI taxonomy): Eukaryota > Viridiplantae > Streptophyta > Magnoliopsida > Fabales > Fabaceae > Erythrophleum > Erythrophleum ivorense. The sequence continues at coordinate 49,002 of JAIUCV010001764.1, read as the reverse complement.
GGAGGAGCAACAAATGTAGTTTCCACGGATTACCTTCGCACACCGCACGCCACCACCCACATGGGACCTCGGGGATGGAGCGATGGGAAGATCCCCGCAAGCGGCCACGAATGACCGGGTGCGGGTTGGAGCCCAATAAACTCGTCGCGACTTCCGGCAACCCCCTTAAAATCCGTCAAATTCCATCTCGATTCACTTGCCCACACATTTTGGGGGTCGCCGGAAAAAGTGGCCGGCCGCCGCCGGAGGATGCCCGGCGGTGGGCGGTGGCCGGCCACTTGTGGTGCCATGCTCGGGCCACCCCTTCCCCTTGCTTGCACCCATAAGGTGCGTGGCAAGGTTGGGGGTGCAGGGGGGGTGAGCATGGCACCAAGAGAGCCTTCCCCCCTAAAGAGCAAAACGCACCCTTTCCATCCTGGCAGGAAGAGATATACATTTTCGCCAGCTAGCACAAGTTTTTTTTTGGACCTAGAGATCGAATTTTTGCACGATTTTTTGCAGGCATGCTTAGATTGATGAGATCTCCCTCCTCGCCAAATTTCATAATTTTTGGACACTCGTACAATATATTTTGAATTTTTTCCTTCTTAGGCAAATAGCCACCCAAGCGGCCACCGCCGGCCACCGTCTCGGGCGGGCGGCGACTCCAACATCCTCTTGGGGCCCTATGGCAATCATACAAATCAAAAAATCCAAAATGGATCGAGTGGATTTTAATTTGGTACGGGCACAACCATTTTGGAGCGATCCGGGCAAGCCGCGGGCAACCCGTGAGCAAGTGCCAATGATACCAACACTCGCCCGGGGCAAGTTCTCTTGTGCCAAACTCCACCATTGTGCCCAAGGTGCCGTGGGGCAATGATGCCAACCCAGAAAACCAAGGTGGACCACGTGGATTTCAACTTGGCACAAGCGCCACCACCATGAACTTGCCCGCGGGCAAGCCGTGAGCGAGTGGCCCCGTGCCAACTTTTGCCCGGGGCGGGTTCCCCCGTGCCAAACTCTTCCATTTTCCTCAAGGTGCCATGGGGCAATGATGCCAACCCAAAAAACCAAATTGGATCACGCGGATTTTCACTTGGCACATACGGCCCCCCTCGGACTTGCCCGCGGGCAAGCCGTGAGCGAGTAGCCCCGTGCCAACTTTTGCCCGGGGCGGGTAGCCCCCTGCCAAACTCTTCCATTTTCCTCAAGGTCCCATGGGGCAATGATGCCAACCCAAAAAACCAAATTGGATCACGCGGATTTTCACTTGGCACATACGCCCCCCCGCGGACTTGCCCGCGGGCAAGCCGTGAGCGAGTGCCCCGTGCCAACTTTTGCCCGGGGCGGGTTCCCCCGTGCCAAACTCTTCCATTTTCCTCAAGATCCCATGGGGCAATGATGCCAACCCAAAAAACCAAATTGGATCACGCGGATTTTCACTTGGCACATACGCCCCCCCTCAAACTTGCCCGCGGGCAAGCCGTGAGCGAGTGGCCCCGTGCCAACTTTTGCCCGGG
>JAIUCV010001764.1:25000-27500 GCA_026724425.1 Erythrophleum ivorense | reverse complement strand
GGCTCAACCGGCGGAGGAACAAACAAGGGATGGGGAAGTCCGAAAACAATCGTATCCCCGCGCACCACACTTCCACGCCAGCCACACGCATGCTTATACAGGCGACAGGGTTGCCGCCCTCCCACACACGCGAGACCTTAATGAACGAGCGATGGGGAGACCCCCGCACGCGGCCTGGGAAGACCGGGCGCGGGTTGGAACGCAATGGGACGATCGAATCCCAATGCCAGCTCAACAAAGAAGAGGGGGTGAACGAGAGAGTCGAGTTCGAGGGCTCAAGGGGGGTGGAGAAAAAGTCCGAAAACAATCGTATCCCCACGCACCGCACTTCCACGCCAGCCACACGCATGCTTATACAGGCGACAGGGTTGCCGCCCTCCCACACACGCGGGACCTTAATGAACGAGCGATGGGGAGACCCCCGCACGCGGCCTGGGAAGACCGGGCGCGGGTTGGAACGCAATGGGACGATCGAATCCCAATGCCAGTTCAACAAAGAGGGGGTGAACGAGAGAGTCAAGTTCGAGGGCTCAAGGGGGGTGGAGAAAAAGTTCGCACAAAGCTTGCATCCCCGCGCACCGCACTTCCACGCCAGCCACACGCATGCTTATACAGGCGGCAGGGTTGCCGCCCTCCCACACACGCGAGACCTTATTGAACGAGCGATGGGGAGACCCCCGCACGCGGCCTGGGAAGACCGGGCGCGGGTTGGAACGCAATGGGACGATCGAATCCCAATGCCAGCTCAACAAAGAAGAGGGGGTGAACGAGAGAGTCAAGTTGGAGGGCTCAAAGGGGGTGGAGAAAAAGTTCGATGACAATCGTATCCCCGCGCACCGCACTTCCACGCCAGCCACACGCATGCTTATACAGGCGACAGGGTTGCCGCCCTCCCACACACGCGGGACCTTAATGAACGAGCGATGGGGAGACCCCCGCACGCGGCCTGGGGAGACCGGGCGCGGGTTGGAGCGCAATGGGAGCGTCGAATCCCAATGCCAGTTCAACAAAGAGGGGGTGAACGAGAGAGTCGAGTTCGGGGGCTCAAGGGGGGTGGAGAAAAAGTTCGCACAAAGCTTGCATCCCCGCGCACCGCACTTCCACGCCAGCCACACGCATGCTTAAACAGGCGACAGGGTTGCCGCCCTCCCACACACGCGAGACCTTAATGAACGAGCGATGGGGAGACCCCCGCACGCGGCCTGGGGAGACCGGGTGCGGGTTGGAACTCAATGGGATCATCGAAGGGGGGTTGGATCCCAATGACAGGTCAACAAAGTGGCGAGAAATGAAATGAGATCGTCTGGAGGGGCATCAAAGAGATCGTCTGGAGGGGGGAGGAGCAACAACGAGATCAACTGGAGGGGGGAGGAGCAACAAATGTAGTTTCCACGGATTACCTTCGCACACCGCACGCCACCACCCACATGGGACCTCGGGGATGGAGCGATGGGAAGATCCCCGCAAGCGGCCACGAATGACCGGGTGCGGGTTGGAGCCCAATAAACTCGTCGCGACTTCCGGCAACCCCCTTAAAATCCGTCAAATTCCATCTCGATTCACTTGCCCACACATTTTGGGGGTCGCCGGAAAAAGTGGCCGGCCGCCGCCGGAGGATGCCCGGCGGTGGGCGGTGGCCGGCCACTTGTGGTGCCATGCTCGGGCCACCCCTTCCCCTTGCTTGCACCCATAAGGTGCGTGGCAAGGTTGGGGGTGCAGGGGGGGTGAGCATGGCACCAAGAGAGCCTTCCCCCCTAAAGAGCAAAACGCACCCTTTCCATCCTGGCAGGAAGAGATATACATTTTCGCCAGCTAGCACAAGTTTTTTTTTGGACCTAGAGATCGAATTTTTGCACGATTTTTTGCAGGCATGCTTAGATTGATGAGATCTCCCTCCTCGCCAAATTTCATAATTTTTGGACACTCGTACAATATATTTTGAATTTTTTCCTTCTTAGGCAAATAGCCACCCAAGCGGCCACCGCCGGCCACCGTCTCGGGCGGGCGGCGACTCCAACATCCTCTTGGGGCCCTATGGCAATCATACAAATCAAAAAATCCAAAATGGATCGAGTGGATTTTAATTTGGTACGGGCACAACCATTTTGGAGCGATCCGGGCAAGCCGCGGGCAACCCGTGAGCAAGTGCCAATGATACCAACACTCGCCCGGGGCAAGTTCTCTTGTGCCAAACTCCACCATTGTGCCCAAGGTGCCGTGGGGCAATGATGCCAACCCAGAAAACCAAGGTGGACCACGTGGATTTCAACTTGGCACAAGCGCCACCACCATGAACTTGCCCGCGGGCAAGCCGTGAGCGAGTGGCCCCGTGCCAACTTTTGCCCGGGGCGGGTTCCCCCGTGCCAAACTCTTCCATTTTCCTCAAGGTGCCATGGGGCAATGATGCCAACCCAAAAAACCAAATTGGATCACGCGGATTTTCACTTGGCACATACGGCCCCCCTCGGACTTGCCCGCGGGCAAGCCGTGAGCGAGTAGC
>JAIUCV010001764.1:12500-15000 GCA_026724425.1 Erythrophleum ivorense | reverse complement strand
CGCACAAAGCTTGCATCCCCGCGCACCGCACTTCCACGCCAGCCACACGCATGCTTAAACAGGCGACAGGGTTGCCGCCCTCCCACACACGCGAGACCTTAATGAACGAGCGATGGGGAGACCCCCGCACGCGGCCTGGGGAGACCGGGTGCGGGTTGGAACTCAATGGGATCATCGAAGGGGGGTTGGATCCCAATGACAGGTCAACAAAGTGGCGAGAAATGAAATGAGATCGTCTGGAGGGGCATCAAAGAGATCGTCTGGAGGGGGGAGGAGCAACAACGAGATCAACTGGAGGGGGGAGGAGCAACAAATGTAGTTTCCACGGATTACCTTCGCACACCGCACGCCACCACCCACATGGGACCTCGGGGATGGAGCGATGGGAAGATCCCCGCAAGCGGCCACGAATGACCGGGTGCGGGTTGGAGCCCAATAAACTCGTCGCGACTTCCGGCAACCCCCTTAAAATCCGTCAAATTCCATCTCGATTCACTTGCCCACACATTTTGGGGGTCGCCGGAAAAAGTGGCCGGCCGCCGCCGGAGGATGCCCGGCGGTGGGCGGTGGCCGGCCACTTGTGGTGCCATGCTCGGGCCACCCCTTCCCCTTGCTTGCACCCATAAGGTGCGTGGCAAGGTTGGGGGTGCAGGGGGGGTGAGCATGGCACCAAGAGAGCCTTCCCCCCTAAAGAGCAAAACGCACCCTTTCCATCCTGGCAGGAAGAGATATACATTTTCGCCAGCTAGCACAAGTTTTTTTTTGGACCTAGAGATCGAATTTTTGCACGATTTTTTGCAGGCATGCTTAGATTGATGAGATCTCCCTCCTCGCCAAATTTCATAATTTTTGGACACTCGTACAATATATTTTGAATTTTTTCCTTCTTAGGCAAATAGCCACCCAAGCGGCCACCGCCGGCCACCGTCTCGGGCGGGCGGCGACTCCAACATCCTCTTGGGGCCCTATGGCAATCATACAAATCAAAAAATCCAAAATGGATCGAGTGGATTTTAATTTGGTACGGGCACAACCATTTTGGAGCGATCCGGGCAAGCCGCGGGCAACCCGTGAGCAAGTGCCAATGATACCAACACTCGCCCGGGGCAAGTTCTCTTGTGCCAAACTCCACCATTGTGCCCAAGGTGCCGTGGGGCAATGATGCCAACCCAGAAAACCAAGGTGGACCACGTGGATTTCAACTTGGCACAAGCGCCACCACCATGAACTTGCCCGCGGGCAAGCCGTGAGCGAGTGGCCCCGTGCCAACTTTTGCCCGGGGCGGGTTCCCCCGTGCCAAACTCTTCCATTTTCCTCAAGGTGCCATGGGGCAATGATGCCAACCCAAAAAACCAAATTGGATCACGCGGATTTTCACTTGGCACATACGGCCCCCCTCGGACTTGCCCGCGGGCAAGCCGTGAGCGAGTAGCCCCGTGCCAACTTTTGCCCGGGGCGGGTAGCCCCCTGCCAAACTCTTCCATTTTCCTCAAGGTCCCATGGGGCAATGATGCCAACCCAAAAAACCAAATTGGATCACGCGGATTTTCACTTGGCACATACGCCCCCCCGCGGACTTGCCCGCGGGCAAGCCGTGAGCGAGTGCCCCGTGCCAACTTTTGCCCGGGGCGGGTTCCCCCGTGCCAAACTCTTCCATTTTCCTCAAGATCCCATGGGGCAATGATGCCAACCCAAAAAACCAAATTGGATCACGCGGATTTTCACTTGGCACATACGCCCCCCCTCAAACTTGCCCGCGGGCAAGCCGTGAGCGAGTGGCCCCGTGCCAACTTTTGCCCGGGGCGGGTTCCCCCGTGCCAAACTCTTCCATTTTCCTCAAGGTCCCATGGGGCAATGATGCCAACCCAAAAAACCAAATTGGATCACGCGGATTTTCACTTGGCACATACGCCCCCCTCAAACTCGCCCGCGGGCAAGCCGTGAGCGAGTGGCCCCGTGCCAACTTTTGCCCGGGGCGAGTTCCCCCGTGCCAAACTCTTCCATTTTCCTCAAGGGGCCATGGGGCAATGATGCCAACCCAAAAAACCAAATTGGATCACGCGGATTTTCACTTGGCACATACGCCCCCCTCAAACTCGCCCGCGGGCAAGCCGTGAGCGAGTGGCCCCGTGCCAACTTTTGCCCGGGGCGAGTTCCCCCGTGCCAAACTCTTCCATTTTCCTCAAGGGGCCATGGGGCAATGATGCAAACCCAAAAAACCAAATTGGATCACGCGGATTTTCACTTGGCACATACGCCCCCCCTCAAACTTGCCCGCGGGCAAGCCGTGAGCGAGTGGCCCCGTGCCAACTTTTGCCCGGGGCGGGTTCCCCCGTGCCAAACTCTTCCATTTTCCTCAAGGGGCCATGGGGCAATGATGCCAACCCAAAAAACCAAATTGGATCACGCGGATTTTCACTTGGCACATACGCCCCCCTCAAACTCGCCCGCGGGCAAGCCGTGAGCGAGTGGCCCCGTGCCAACTTTTGCCCGGGGCGAG
>JAIUCV010001764.1:0-2500 GCA_026724425.1 Erythrophleum ivorense | reverse complement strand
CCCGTGAGCAAGTGCCAATGATACCAACACTCGCCCGGGGCAAGTTCTCTTGTGCCAAACTCCACCATTGTGCCCAAGGTGCCGTGGGGCAATGATGCCAACCCAGAAAACCAAGGTGGACCACGTGGATTTCAACTTGGCACAAGCGCCACCACCATGAACTTGCCCGCGGGCAAGCCGTGAGCGAGTGGCCCCGTGCCAACTTTTGCCCGGGGCGGGTTCCCCCGTGCCAAACTCTTCCATTTTCCTCAAGGTGCCATGGGGCAATGATGCCAACCCAAAAAACCAAATTGGATCACGCGGATTTTCACTTGGCACATACGGCCCCCCTCGGACTTGCCCGCGGGCAAGCCGTGAGCGAGTAGCCCCGTGCCAACTTTTGCCCGGGGCGGGTAGCCCCCTGCCAAACTCTTCCATTTTCCTCAAGGTCCCATGGGGCAATGATGCCAACCCAAAAAACCAAATTGGATCACGCGGATTTTCACTTGGCACATACGCCCCCCCGCGGACTTGCCCGCGGGCAAGCCGTGAGCGAGTGCCCCGTGCCAACTTTTGCCCGGGGCGGGTTCCCCCGTGCCAAACTCTTCCATTTTCCTCAAGATCCCATGGGGCAATGATGCCAACCCAAAAAACCAAATTGGATCACGCGGATTTTCACTTGGCACATACGCCCCCCCTCAAACTTGCCCGCGGGCAAGCCGTGAGCGAGTGGCCCCGTGCCAACTTTTGCCCGGGGCGGGTTCCCCCGTGCCAAACTCTTCCATTTTCCTCAAGGTCCCATGGGGCAATGATGCCAACCCAAAAAACCAAATTGGATCACGCGGATTTTCACTTGGCACATACGCCCCCCTCAAACTCGCCCGCGGGCAAGCCGTGAGCGAGTGGCCCCGTGCCAACTTTTGCCCGGGGCGAGTTCCCCCGTGCCAAACTCTTCCATTTTCCTCAAGGGGCCATGGGGCAATGATGCCAACCCAAAAAACCAAATTGGATCACGCGGATTTTCACTTGGCACATACGCCCCCCTCAAACTCGCCCGCGGGCAAGCCGTGAGCGAGTGGCCCCGTGCCAACTTTTGCCCGGGGCGAGTTCCCCCGTGCCAAACTCTTCCATTTTCCTCAAGGGGCCATGGGGCAATGATGCAAACCCAAAAAACCAAATTGGATCACGCGGATTTTCACTTGGCACATACGCCCCCCCTCAAACTTGCCCGCGGGCAAGCCCGTGAGCGAGTGGCCCCGTGCCAACTTTTGCCCGGGGCGGGTTCCCCCGTGCCAAACTCTTCCATTTTCCTCAAGGGGCCATGGGGCAATGATGCCAACCCAAAAAACCAAATTGGATCACGCGGATTTTCACTTGGCACATACGCCCCCCTCAAACTCGCCCGCGGGCAAGCCGTGAGCGAGTGGCCCCGTGCCAACTTTTGCCCGGGGCGAGTTCCCCCGTGCCAAACTCTTCCATTTTCCTCAAGGGGCCATGGGGCAATGATGCAAACCCAAAAAACCAAATTGGATCACGCGGATTTTCACTTGGCACATACGCCCCCCCTCAAACTTGCCCGCGGGCAAGCCGTGAGCGAGTGGCCCCGTGCCAACTTTTGCCCGGGGCGGGTTCCCCCGTGCCAAACTCTTCCATTTTCCTCAAGGTGCCATGGGGCAATGATGCCAACCCAAAAAACCAAATTGGATCACGCGGATTATCACTTGGGACATACGCCCCCCCTCGGACTTGCCCGCGGGCAAGCCGTGAGCGAGTGGCCCCGTGCCAACTTTTGCCCGGGCGGGTTCCCCCCGTGCCAAACTCTTCCATTTTCCTCAAGATCCCATGGGGCAATGATGCCAACCCAAAAAACCAAATTGGATCACGCGGATTTTCACTTGGCACATACGCCCCCCTCAAACTTGCCCGCGGGCAAGCCGTGAGCGAGTGGCCCCGTGCCAACTTTTGCCCGGGGCGGGTTCCCCCGTGCCAAACTCTTCCATTTTCCTCAAGATCCCCATGGGGCAATGATGCCAAACCCAAAAAACCAAATTGGATCACGCGGATTTCCACTTGCCACATGCCCCCCCGCCTTGAACTTGCCCGCGGGGCAAGCCGTGATCAAGTGGCCCCCGTACCAACTTTTTCCCAAGGCAAGTTCTCTCGTGCAAAACTCTTCCATTTTGCTCGAAGTGCCATGGGACAATGATGCCAACCTAGAAAACCAGGTTGGATCACGCGGATTTCTACTTGGCACTTTTGTCCCCCTTGGCGGGCAAGCCGTGAATAGTTGGCCCTGTGTCTACTTTCCCCACCGCGGGCTAATTTTTGCAGCGCCACAGTACATACGCTCAACCAGCTGGAGGGCAAGGTCTGCTGCCTACTTGAACTGTGGCGATTCACATTGGAACCCTACTCGGGACCTTCAACGGGGGCGGGCAGCATGTGCCGCGCACATTGACCCGACGCACGGTACTCCGGCTCGAAGTGGGGCAGCAAACTTGAAATCGAAGGAGGGGCGGTT
>JAIUCV010001763.1:0-65459 GCA_026724425.1 Erythrophleum ivorense | reverse complement strand
CACTTATTTCTTAATTAATCTTTTTTGTGTTTTTTTGTGTTTGATTTTTTTTGTTAGTTAGTTTTTTTTAATTTTTTGGTTTTGATTTATTATCTTGGATTTTTAGGGAGAAACCTTCAAAATGGATAAATCTTTGAAATTTAAGTTCACTTTTAATAAGCTTTTTTTCTAAGAAAAAGGGAGTTTTTTTTTTTTAACATCTGGTTTTTCTTGTTCTTATTCTTTTCTTTGACCTTTGAAATTTATTTTCTTTGTTCTACTTTTTCTTTTCCCTCTTTTTTGACTTAATTTGTACAAATTATTTGATTTCTCAAAGATTATATATTTTTATTAATTCTTGAACCCTCTTTTTATAAAAAAAGTACACCTTCCTTTAAAAACAATTCATTTGATTTTATTCTGAAATTTTTCTTGAAAACTTACTCCTTTTTTTGTGTTAATTATTGAAACTCGATTAATATAAAAACATTTGGCAATCCGACTAGATGACTGAGGGGACTTATTGTCACACACAGCACTGAGTCACTCCTAAACGCCTGAGGCGATACCAAATCCCACGCGACAATTCTAAATAAAGAAAATAAATAAATAAATAAATAAAATATGTTACATTTTACAAACAATCAGTAAATAGTGATGGTGTGTGGTTTTGTACATCCAATCAACATATTTTAAGCGTACTTTACATTCCATCTGTAATGCCTAAAGAAATAAAGTCTTTCTCCTGACCAAATTAAGTCCCTCGGCAGAGCTTCCCTTGCGTATCGAGTCACCAAATCACGGACCACCAGGTAGTAAGCCACATCATACAGTAGCGAATCAGAGGGAGTCTCTTCTTTCTTCTTAGACCTCTGTCTGGCAATCTCCCAAGCACCTTCTCCCTTAGCATACGTAGCATCTAGGCGAAGCAAAAAGGAAACATGAAATAGAATGCATCAAACCAAAATGGGGGCACCCATGCAACGGTAATAACAAATTACATTCATCTAAACTGTGAAACTCCTAACAAATCGCTAGTCCTAACAACTCAGAATGCACAACCACATAAGACTTGATCCAACAATTTTTTTTTAGCCAAAAAAATGAGACGTTCACTTAAACATTAGATCGAAATATATGTCCATCTATTGCCAGATCACAGCGGTGGAAAAATCAAAACTAAAGTTCCATGGGACCGTCAGACTCAACATAGCAATTCTCATTGATGAAAATACAATAATCAAATGCCCCCTACCCATTTCAGACTTCTCTTAGGCATTTTATCGAGCATCTGCTAAGCATACTTCAGAGTTTATGCGGTATACATTATTCCACATTTCATCCCTGTCCATTTAGCATAAGAATGCTAAAAGGATCCCCCCAGAGTCACGATTTAGCAAACAACATCACTTTGCAATGCTAAATACGCATTTGTGCATTTAGTTACAGGGTTACGCCATCCTTTATTCCTATCTATTCTTATCAGCAGCTACACTAGAGTTTCACAGTATGATGCCATTACTAAATAGAGAAGGAAAGCAACACACACCACTTACCCGTAGGAATAGCTAAAAAGGAACCTTTGATTCACGCTTAATTCATTCGGCCAAGAAGGAAGTGCCCATCGTTCCTTCCCTAAGCAGAGTTGGAAACCTCTATCCTGAAGCTTTTCTGCTATCCTTCAGAATTCTCGCAGAAGGGCTTCCAGCACCCTTCCCTCAATGCCTCCTTGGTTTCTCCTCGACACCCTCAATTCTTTCAATTCTCTCAGAGTAGAAACCAATCTAGGAGAGCCCTTGACTCGCCCTCACTCTCGCGCTCCGTCTCCTCTTCACTTTGTACCCCCAATTCTCTGTTTTCGAATTTGCTCCTTGGTTTTTCGATTCCCTGTGTTCCCATTTTAGAATACCCCCTCTTTTCTTTGAATTAGAAAAGCCCTTTTTTGTTTTCTCCCTCTCGAGTCGAATCCGAAGCCCTCAATCAACCGGTCTCCCTCTGTTTCTCTTGTCCGATTTTTCTCTTCCTGGATCTCCAAGTCTCTTGCTCTCCCCCTCTCTGTTTTTGGCTCGAAAACCTCCTTGTATTTTTCGAATCCGAAAATTTCTTCCTCCCTATGATTTTTCAGATTGCTCACGCCCCCCTTCGATTCCTCTTGAGCTGCCCCTTCGATTTCTTCCTCCAGTCCATTTGTATCCAGAGCTTCCTCCTCTCAGCGTCTCGATCCTCCCGCGGTGAAAGAGACCTCAGAAGAGGTCAAACCCTCGAGCCTTGTATTTGTCCCTGCTGCTTTTCCTTTTTCACGTTTCTGTGCGCCCTCTGTTCGCCTGCCTTCTCTGCTTCGTCTTTTTGTTTTTTGCCTCCCTCGTTCTTTGCTGATGGCAGTGATCGCAGGGTCAAAAGGCGTTGGGTCAAAACGCAGCCCCTTTACTTTTTTTTAATATTGTATATTTATTTACTTTTTCTGATTTTAATTTTTTTTGCTTTATTTTTTTTTTCTGATTTTTTTGTTTTTGATATTTTTTGATTTGATTTGATTTTTTCGCTTATATATATATATTATTTTTATTTATTAATTTTTTTTTGTTTTCTAAAGCTCTCTTTTTTTTTTCATTTTGCCCTATTTTTCTATTTTTTTTCTTTTGTTGTTTTGTTGTTGTTTTTTGTTTGTATTTTTTGTTAATTTGATTTTGTTCTAAATTAATAGCTTATCCGGATAAAATAAAGTGTTCACAGTTTTTCTATTTTTTTTCTTTTTTTCTTTTGTTGTTTTTTGTTTTTTTTGTTTGTATTTTTTGTTAATTTGATTTTGTTCTAAATTAATAGCTTATCCGGACAAAATACGGTGTTCACACAAAACATTAGGTTTTGATCTCTATTTGGTTTGGTCATAGCATCTTTTGGAAATGGGTTTGGATTGACGAGGATCATCAAAGTAAGATTAAAGTTTTATTTAAGGTAGTTCAAGATGCTTTATGTTTTTTTTTTTTAAATAGGAGTTAATTGTGAATTCTCATGGTTATCCGATTTTCAAGGTCTCAATGTCATCTTTTGTAAGTTCAACAAAAATTCAAGTATTTGGCATTTTCTTTTACGCTTTACATCTTTTCAGGTTTTATTATTTTTGGATACTTTAGGTTCTAGGCTTTAGTCTCAAATTCAATAGGATATATCCTTTTGTAGTTTAGGGTTTTAATTTTATATGCGTATGTTTCTCTGTTATTGAAGGGGGAAAAAAAAACCTCAGATAATACCATAGTGGCGCCTATTTTCCATGCGAGACTTTCATTAGGGGTGAAGTCTATCAAGATCAATGGAAAGAAAGTTTCAATAAACTCTTCATTGTCATCCATACGTGATAATGATGGTGTGAACTAAGGGTAAAGGTATTTTGGTCAGTACAAATTATGTTTTAGGTTTTTAAATCTTTAACGATAAATTTAAAAGATAAGATTTTTAAAAGTAATTAATTTAATTTTTTAATCCCTTTAATAATTTTTCCAAAACATTTTTTGAAACTTAAACTAAACAGGAGATCATACAACAATCCCATAAAAATATTTTCAAGAATCTAAAAAAATTCTTCCATCTAAACACCAATAATTTGACGAAGTTTAAAATCCACTGCTTAAGTTAACCCACAAGGCACTGGCCGTTTGTAACTCCGAGACAGGTCTAGTTACATCGTTGGGCCAACCCCAGCTAACTGGTTTTTATTGTTACACCTATTCTTTAGGATTAACTTAGGTCCATAACATCAACATATAATCTGATTATATATGCATGTCTAGATTATCACCATATGTCCTAAGATTGATGATACTATGTTGTCAAAAATATCACCGTTTTTTAATTATAATGCAATAATTAGTCAATGTAAAATAATATTTTATTAAATGATATTTAAAATATTAATTTATTTAATAATTAATAACTTTCAAAAGTTTTAATTTTATTTTTGTATAGTTAATGAGTAATATAATAATAAATATATCAAAATAGGTAAAATATTGTCTTATATTTAATAATTATTGTGTCATAATTAAAGCGTATAATACTCTTGAAAAATATGGTATCGTCGTTCATGTCCTAATGGTCAAAATTATATATATATATATATATATATGTATATGTATATATATGTCCTCCAATTATTTTAGTCCTTAAAATGATGGATTTTAAAGATTCAAGTTAATCTATAGTTGTCCAGAAATCTAAAGAAACTCAAGCACAAAATTTTAGTGAGTCTATATGTTAGAGGTTAATTTTAGAAATTCCAAAGTATAGGCAAAGGAATCAAAGAGCATAACTCTTACAATATATAGAACCAAATCTCAATCAAGGAGTCAAGGAGTAAACTAAAAAGCAACAAAGAGTATAAACTAGTAATTGATGCAGGAAGTGTTCCTAATAAGGCTCATTTAGTTGGTATTAGTGGTTCCAAGGAAATGAGTTGTAAGAAAAATGACAAGAAGAAGTACATACCTCTTGTTCATGTGACGAACAAGGAAGCTGCAAAATGTTTCTTTTGCACAAAAAAAAAAGGCACATTCTAAAGGAGCACACCAAGCTATTTAGTTTGTGGAGAAAGATATACCTCTATCTAATATGTGTTTTAAATCTTATTTAGTTGATGTTTGTCATGATATATGGTGAAATGATATTGGATTAGCAATCCAAATTTCAAAAGCTATGTAAGGATTTCTCAGCATAAGGAGTTTACATCCTAATGAGTATAAAGTATCTTTTTATAATAGAATAAGCTAAGATGTGAAGGCTATTGGAACATATCAAACAATTTTATCTTCTGGTTATATAATGCATTTTGAATAGACATTTTATATTCCTTGCTTTTCACGGAATTTGATTTCAGTTTCTAAATTAATTTCTTTGGGTTTTACTATAAATATTTCTAGAACAATTTTTTAATTTGTTAAGGGACTCTATTCCTATTGGAAAAATTTATTATCTGATAGCCTATTTGAGCTTCAAATTATTGTTAATACTACTAATTTTTATGTTACTATACATGGTAATAGTGAAATTAAGAGAAGTATCATGAATAAGAATTCTATTGGCTTGGGGCATAAAAGATTAGGACATATTTTTATAAAGAGGATCAAAAGATTAGTAAATGATGTATTTCTTTTACCCTTAGACTTTACAAATCTTGGTTTATATATTGATTGTATTAAGGGTAAATAGACCAACAAACATATAAAAAAGCCAAAAGAAGTTTAAAATTATTAGAAATCGTACATATTGATATATGTTGTTCTAATTTATGTTCAAGTGGTCAGAAATATTTTATCTTTTTTATTGATGATTTCTCACCACACATTTACATCTATATGCTTTATAATAAAAGTGAGACATTATATGCCTTTAAAAAATATACAACAAAAGTAGAGAAATAGATAGGAAAACAGATTAAAATTATGAGATATGATAAGGGAGGCAAATATTACAGTAGGTACACTAGTGATGGATAGACACCTTGTTCGTTTGCTAATTTCCTTCAGAAGCATGATATGGTAGCATAATACATCATGCCTAGCTCAGTAATATGAGTGGTGTTGCTAAAAGAAATAAGGTGCTATTAGACCTGGTGAAGAGCATGCTTATCGATTTCAAACTTCTTATTTCTTTATGAAGAGATACACTTAAGATAACAGTGTATATTCTAAATAAGGTTCTAACAAAGATAGTGTCCAAGACACTTTTTGAAATCTAGAAAGGTTGAAAACTCAACTTGAATTATACATGTATACAGGGTTGTCTTGCTAAAGTAACAGTATATAACACACATGAAAGGAAGTTAAACTTGATAACTATCACTACATATTTTGTAGATTATGTAGAAAAGTCTAAGAAAAACAAGTTTTACTATCTCTCACATTCAATGAGATTTGCATAATTTAATAATGTCAAATTTCTTGAGAATGAGGTAATTAATAGGAGTGATCAACCTCATGACTTAGTCAATAAGGATGATAACATACTGCTGACTATCACTAATTATAATGGAACATTTATTCTACATAATACCCATCTTGTTAGGGTAAATGTAGAACATGATGAGGTTATAGTAATATAAGTTAATCATGCAAATAATAAGAAGTATCTTCATCCTAACATTAATGATGAGGTACCTTATAATGATAAAGAGGTACCTCAACCAGTGGTAGAAGATACTCCCATTCAATAACCTCAATAGGTTGAATTAAGGAGATTAACTAGGATAAGAAAAGTGAAAATACTTGGTGACTATTTGGTGTACATAATTGAATCTGACTATGATATAAATGTTGAGGATGACCCTATAACAATTTCTCAGGCATTAAGTGGTGAAAATTCTAAATGGTGGAATGATGTCTTGATTGATGAAATGGAATCTATGGCAAATAACAATGTTTGCAACCTTATAGAATTGCTTAGTAGGGTCAAAGCAATTGGTTATAGATAAGTCTTTAAGACTGAAAGAGACCCACTAAACAATATTGAGCGTTACAAGGTCAGGTTTATTGCTAAAGACTTTACTCAAAAGGAAAGAATTGATTAGAAAGAGGCTTTCTCTCCTGTATCCAAGAAGGACTCCTTTTGTTTCATGTTGGCATTAATTTTGATTTGGAATTATATCAAATAGATATCAAGACTACCATCCTCAATGATAAACTTGAAGAAGAGGTATGAAACAACCAGAGGGATTTACCTTAACTATTGGTGAGAATATGGTATAATCACATTTTTTGGTTTTGTTGAAAATATTATGAATCAATATATATATATATCACAATGTCAGTGTGAGTAAAATCATATTCTTGGTCTTATATGTAGATGACATTTTGCTTGCCTCAAGTGATTTAGTGTTGCTACTTGAAGTAAAATAGTCTTTGTTTAAGAATTTTGAAGTGAAAGATATGGGTAAGGCATCTTATGTCATTGGCATTAGGATCCATAAAGATAAGTTTTAAGGTATGTTAAGACTATCATAAGAGATCTTTATAAATAAAATTCTTAAATAATTTAAAATAACAGATTGTTCACTTAGTGTGGCAACTATAGTAAAAGAAGACAAAATTGGTTTGTTTCAATATCTTGATAATTAGCTAAAAAGAAAAGAGATGGAGAATGTTCCTTATATTTTAGCAATAAGAAGCCTGATGTGTGCACAAATCTGCATAAGGCCTAATATAGTGTTCACTATAAACATGTTTAGAAGATACCAGAGTAATCCAGAGATTGATTGCTAGAAAGTTGTAAAGAAGGTCATGAGATACTTTCAGAGTATTAAAAATGTTATATGTTTACTGATAGAAGGATTGACAATTTGGAAATTATTGATTATTTAGACTTAGATTTGGAAAGATATGTTGACTTAGAGAAGTCAGCATCTAGATACATTTTTTCTACTGGTTGAGGGAGCAATTTCTTGGAGAAGTGCTAAACAATTCTTGGTAGCTATCTCTACTATAGAAGTTGAGTTTGTTTCATGTTTTGAGGCTAATTCACATGTTATATAGTTGAGAAATTTCATTGCTAGGTTTAAGATTGTGAACTTAGTTTTTAGGCCCATTAAGAGTGCACGTCAAAGTAAACATATTAACATTAAGTACTTAGTTTTTAGAGAATAGGTTAAGATTGATTAAGTAATTATACAACACATTTAGATAAAAGAAAGGGTAGTTAATAAAGGGATGCATCCAAAAGACTTTAAAAATCACATGCCTCGATTGGTCTTACGCCATGTTTGGCCTCATTGAGGCACATAAAAAAATGAAAATTTTGATTTGTTATCTTTATATATATTTTTTTATAGAAATTGTTAAACATATAGGTTAGAACTCAAATAAACATGTAAAGTTTATTCATGAAAGTCTTATTATCACATAAAGTTAAAGGCATATTACGAAGTAATGCATGGAAGGTAATACTTATTTGATACTCATAAATATGTTATCTAGCAAATTATGTTTGGGCCAAATAAGAGAATATTAAAATATTTTATTTAAATATATTTGTTCATATATTATTTTAATTAAATATTATTTAATATATTTCATATCAAAAGCTAGGATATTTTGAAATAAAGTTAATTAAATAATGTCTCAATTTTTAAATTAAATTATTCTTATTAGTGATTCTTAATTTTTTTAATTTTAATTGTTAGATATTTTGGTTAGTGAGTTAGTGGATATTTATATATTATACAAGTGACCTCTATTAATAGAAGAATAGTTAGTTTTAATGTTTGTATCTTCTAAGGGCTCCTGATAAGTAGAATAAAATCATCACTATTACTTACATACTTATTAGAAAATTCCCTCTTAGACTAATATTTCTCTTTGCTTTCTTCCTCTTGTGCTTTTGATCTTTCAGATTTCTTTGTAGATTTACTGAATTAGTTTCTTTGCATCAAATATAGATAGCATGGCCGGAGCCTAGATACATAATTTTGCTTCCGCTATCTTGTATAATATTGAATGGGAATTTATTTATCATTAAATTGCATGTATGATAACACATAGCATCAGATATTACCAAAGACAGAGTACATCAACACTTAAATTAGATGTCGCCATCACTTTTGAAAAAAAGTGTCGTTGGATCTCATAAACCAAATTAACGGGAGATCTCTTTAATTTTTCTGGGTCCTGGACAATGACTAACCCATACTCCATTTGTCTACCCGAGAAAAACCCAAACTGGGTCACTGTGGTTAGGTCCTCTGTCCCAACAGTGAGACTCAGACATAATATTATGTCTTTAGGTGTTTGTTACATGTTCTTTTATGGGAAATTACTTGATTTCGATTTTATTGTCTTCTCTTTATGAGCTACTTATTGTGCGTGTGTTTGTCAGCCTGCTAAATAGGATTTAAAATCTGTTCCTCTTTGCTGAGTGCGTTTGGTTGTGTTAGGTCCATCAAATTGTTTTTTGCGGCTTTAGGAATTAAGAGCAAGCATTGCTGCTTTGGTGTTTGTAGAACATTATATCTTAGCAAACAGGAATCTTTGTTTTGTCTGTGATAAGTATGTATAGTCAAAATTGTAGCTTGACTGTTACCGAAGTAGCAATTGTTACATTTTTTTCAGCAACCTTGCCGATATTGGTCTTCATAGTTCCTTGATGGTACTTTCTAATTTTCTTCCTTCTTCTTATTCTTTTGAATGTGATTTCTGTTATCGTATTGTTTACATATCCTATCTAGGCCAGGGTATCTGTAGGGTAACCTTTCAGTTCTCTGTCAATCAAGTTGATCTTTCATGACTATATTACAGTTGCTATCTGTAACCATTTGCAAATATTTCTTTCACGCATTTTCATATTATTATGAGTCAGTTAATTAATTATCGTAGTTTTCGAGAGAAAGATTTTCTTTAATTTCTCGCTGGCAAAGGATATAAATCATGAATCATACACGAGACTTGCTTATTTGAGCTTCTTTTTCATTAACTATATACATGATTTAAATTTCATCTAATCCACTTACATCTCCAAGGCATCATCACTATCACTCGAGGCTCCGGGCGAGGAGATTTCATCACCCTCTATCCTCAAACAAACGCGTCACTCCCTTTTAAAATTTGGTTAAATTACTTTTCGACAAAAATATCATTAGGTCACATAATTCTCTTAACTAAGGGATATCTAATAAGCATTATTTCCTACAAGCCCACAGGTCCAAACGTAAACCTGATGTCATAGCGATCCAATAAATTATTTGACGGCATGCAAGCGAAAAGTTGAAGGGCATGTAATATTGTTTTTTTTTTTCTTTCTTTCTTTATTTTGAAATTTAAGTATGCTATCAAGTTTTCACATGTTATTATATAAGTCAAAAGTTTTCTTACCGTACAAAGAAAAAAAATTTAAGCTTCACATATATATGTAAAAAAAAAAAAATCATCATCCCTATATTATTTAAAACATATACATATATAAATTTAAATTTTTTTCGTATTTATTATATATGTCTAAACATTTTATAAATAAGTTTCTAACCACTTGAAAATTTTAATTTCTCATATGCAAAACTCCACCTCAACAATTCTCAAACATTCTACTTACATTAATTCTCTGATACAGGTGAGCTATTTAAAGGGAAGTAGAAATTAAAGGAATGAAATGCAGTAATAGTTGAAATATAATCAAAAGATAGGTCACATGCTTCATGTCTCTGTAACGGTATAGTCAGCCATCCAACGTGGCGTTCTCTTCATTCTGTTGGAGCGCCTAATTGACAGTCCTTGACTTGCAGTAACATTTTTTGTAAGAGAAGAAAAGAGTCGCTGACTCTGATGCAAGTCGTGTTGCGCAGCAAGAACGCCGTCGTTTTGGTTCAAAGCACGAACCAAGGGTTGAGTTTGAAGAGGACGACTCAGGTTTTGCGAGATTGATGAGGTTGAAATGATGGGTTCCAGGGGTGGGCACCACCATAAGGGATCATCTTTTTGGTATGAAGAAGCGGCCATTGCAGCTTTATTGAAGAATTCTGAAATTTCAGAAATTGTTGGAATCAGATTTGACGGTGTCTGCGACTGCGAGTGATGCATGATGAAGGATCGAATACGCTCAATAAACCCTCAAAGCTAAAACCATATATCGTTTTCTTTAGCTTTAATTTGGACCACGTCGAATTATATTTATAGTCCCTTAAATGCCATTTCAGGGAAGTAAAAAGCGGTCGTTAATTAATTAATTAATTAATTGATGGGAGAATTATAATAAAAGATTAAAAAATAAAAAATTTTTTTAAAAAAACTTATTACCACTTGTGTTAAGATGGTTATTATTAAATTTAATAATAAACAGTTGAACTTAATGGTAACATGTATTTAAAAATAAATTTTTTTATTTCTTAATTTTTAAGCATAATTTTTTGTAATTAATTATAGTAATTTCAAGAAAGATTTTCTTTCTCTAATTATTCGGTAATCAAGGATAGACGCTTGTTGCCTATTTCTTCCATTTTATAATTCCATTAAAAACGTTATGAATATTTACTTTTTATTATTACATAAAAAATTCTACCAATGGTTATAAGCGCGGCCTTTTATTTTGTTGGATGAATTTTTAAACTCAATGAAACTCTCGCTAATTGAAGAGATTTCTTCAAGAAAAGAACAAACAGGATATAAATAATGCATTCAATTAAACAAGGAATAATTCATTGGATGATCTTGTGTTAATCGTGGGAAGACATCCCTTGTGCAATGAGCTTTCCTGATTTCATATTTCAAGTTCATTGGACTAAATTTTATCGCTGCCATATAGTTATAAGAATATATATATATATATATATATATATATAAAGATTTTAATTTAACCGTATTAATTCATTGGAATGAATATTTCCTATATTAATCAAGGGTTTATTTACAGGAACATGGATGAGGGTTAAATAAAGAGAAATTCATAATTATATTAAACCAATGTAAATTGTATCCAATTAAAAATATTTAGGTGAATTAAAAAATTAAGTGAGGCTAGCTATATATATGTAAATAAAATATAAGTCAAGAACCCATTTTGGTGACCTTAGTAGCTTCGAGAGAGATTAGTTTCTAGCTGTCGTCGGTTGAGAGATACCCTTGGTGCAAACCAAAAGAAAAAAAAAAAAAGGAAATATAAGTTAAGAAAAATGAGATATAAGAGCAGTTATTAAAATATTGATAAAACTATAATCAATTTAATTTTATATTTAATCAAGCACATTTAGCGTACTTAGCATGGCAAGTTTCAATTAATATAGAAAAAACTTATATAAAATTTTCAATATTTTTATTAACAAAAATTATTCAATTAAAATAAAATAAATATATAAAATTTTTAATAATAACATAATATGTATAAAGTTTTTGCAGACAAGTGTATAGCTCTCCAATTAAATTACACATTTGTTTTATTTTAATTATAACATCATATATTTGTTATATTTTGATTAAGAAACATAATAATAAAAATATAAGAAATTACATCTAAATTTAATTCTTATTTAATTTATACTAATTGTGAGTAGAAAGACTATATAATTTCTATTAATTATATATATATATATATATCCTTTTTCTGAGAATGTAAAGGTCCAGCACAAATATAGGATGTAATACCATCATTTCTAACTCATATCTATCATCCTTTACATGTTCATGTGAGATATAGTAAGAATAGAATGAGAAATTTCATTGAATTAATACACTTTCTTCCGTTGTGTCATGGTTAAAAATTCATTTCAGTGTCACATAATCCGTGTGAGCTCATGCTATGCATCCTCATATTTTATTACACCATTACAACTCATTTGCCTCATAAAAACATGCTTTCAACCCATGAAAACCAAAAAAAGACATGGGATATGAATATTTATTTTCGGCCAGACTTGGCCTCATTCCTAGGCAAACTTTAAAAAATCATAACTAAATTTTAAACAAATCGAATCTGGAAAGCTTGAGATGTCTACTTCATGCTAAAAATATGTACAAGTTATAACATCCCACACAAAGGGCATTTGACATGCGAATTAGTATAGAGGTCGGACTGGGTCCTAATGCTGTCACAGTTTACTGATATGAGTTTCAAAAATATCCAATTAATTCCAAAAAAATATAATACATGCAAATGATACAAATCTGGAAAGCTGTGGATGTTAACTAGAGAGAAAAAATATCTCCAGATCAGTTCATCAAGCCCAGCTCTCAAAAATTGATGGAACAGTACTTTTGGTCAGGCAAGATGACTGACATTGGATAGAAACTTCAAAAATTCGTATCTCTATCTCTAGACCTCCAAATGAGGTTCTTCTAGTTGGCACAAGTCACTGTGATTGCCTAGTTTCTCTATATAAAATTTCATGACAATTGGACATCATTTGGATCTTGGATGACAGAAAACAATTTTTGACCAAATGAATAGTGTAGCAGACCAAATCCATAAAATTTGCCAATTTCAAAAAATCATCAAATATTCTGTAGATCTCCAAAAATTATGATCTTTATCTTCCCAAAAATATCTTAATGAGACCTAATTGTATGTCAAATTTCAGATAAAAAATAACTCATTTGGCCAAAAAGTGATATAAGTTTCCATAATGGTCAAATTTAACTCCATATGAGGTACCAAACTTGCCAAATGGTCTTCCCTTGGTGTTGGCACCTTTTGGGCAAGTCTAAAAGCATATTTAAGACTTGTGTGAGCTGCCCAAATGGTCCCAAAACTCATGCATCTCATTTTGTCCATTCAACCCTCACTTATACACATATTCATCAAACTTTAAATTCTCATTCTATAGCCTTACATACTCAAAACATGGGCTAGTGGTCATATATCATAATCATACATCTAAACATCACATAATAGTGTATTTACACATGTCTCAACATTCATAGTACATATACAACCTCATATACATGATGAACCATCATTATAGTTCCAAAATAAACAAAACAAGACACAAGGTTGTCAATCTCTCTTCCTCATCGTTGTTGGCTCCCTTCACCATAATTTTTTGGTCCACGTAGCGGGTTAGATTATTGGAGAGGAAGAGATAAGATTCAAAAAATCTCAATAACTCATCTCCCATTCAATCACGCATAATATGTGCAACCAAACTTTACAAATGTGTGTATGGAGAAAATAAAAGCCATAGATATTTTAAAGGCAAACTTGGCATGTGAACCGCTCATACAAATTATTCAAGAGCTCACCAAGTGTTTGGATTGGCCTTACACTTCTTCTCATGGATTTTGGACTTGCTTTACCCATTTTTGAGCATTTTGGACTCAACCATACTCTTGGGAGCCCACTTTACTTTTAGGAGACTCTTTGCTTTGTCTCAACCAAATTCGAGGGTTCTTGACTCATCCTCACCAAAGGGAAGAGTTTTTAGCCTCTTTACACTTAAGCAAACTCAAACAAACATTATGCACTTATTAGAAAATATAACATGACATCAAGGATCATGGTATATAAAGGCTTGCTAGCATACTTTTCATAACTTGAAAATACATATACACACATTCTAAAGCAAGCTAAGCACACATCAATGCATGAAAGAAGGGGAAGAAAGCTATCTTGCACAATTTCACACACTTTTCCTTTTGAATTTAAGCTCCTCTCTTCGGCTACACAATCACAAGAGTGTGGGAAAGGTTCCTCTTGGCCTAGATACAATTTATGGGAGCCAATTAGGTTCATAAAATAATTTCTAGGACCATGCAACTTGCTTAAACACTAGTTGGCTTTATAACCCCTATTATAGTCCATATGTGCATCCAATGAAGCAACACCCCTCAAATAACTTCTAGGCCTTATTCTTTCCTTTCAAATATGATTCTTGACTCCTTTTAAACCTCTTGGAGTCATCACATCATTAAAACAAAAGGCCTAGCACCATGTTGCTTCTTTAGGTCATATTATGGAACCTAAGACACCAAATCACTTTCCATGAGTTCTACATTTTTTCCAAGGTCTCCTTTCATCTTTATTCTTCAAATATGACTCAAGAATGACCTTAGAAAAATTTAAAACTTTCTCTAACTATGCCATCCCTACTTGGCCGAAAACTAGAGTATAAATGGGATTTAATGGCTTCTTGATTTTTTCTTGATGGGGGAACCATTTAGGGAGGTTGTTAAGAGTTGTAGGAGGTCAAGGGAACACTTAAATAGCCAAGGGAACTTATGGATTAAATCAATTTTTACAATCCCCTTAAGTGCTCTATACTTTTCTAACTTTTCCATGGGGCTTTGTTCATTTTCATGGAGGAAGAGGCATATGAATGACCTCTTAGGGATCTTAGGAGCACATTTAAACATTCATTTAAGCCTAAGAACATTCATGTTAAATCAGATTTGCAAGGGAGCATTTGGATCCCTAATGGTTCCATCTTATTTCCTAATGCTCCTTTCTTGATTCTATTAGTTTCTTCTTAATCCTTGCCATCTAAAATCCCTAATCCATCCATGAATTGGGCAGAAAACAGCCCCTAAGAATTGGGCTCATGGTGGCAAAATTCGTGCAAGAGGAAGGGGGAGGAAGAAACTACCAAAGAATGGAAGTTTTACCTTGTTTTCTTGCTTTTCTTTGCTTGCTCTTCCACTTGGTTGGCTTGTCCCCTCAATTTTCGAAATTCCCCTCTTTGTTCTGCCCCTAAAACAACCCCAAACTTTCCATTAAAACCATAGAAAGAAAGCTTGAGAGGAGATGAGCAAGTTTCAAGAAAGAAGGATATGAAATTTCTTAGAGTTTCTTACATTTTTCTTGAATTTATTCCTCCAAAACCCTACTTCTCTTGTGCGCCTAAGAAGCTGGAGTTTTTCTTTGAAAGTGGGCAGAAGCAAGTCAGTCTAAAGTGAGGGAGAGTGAACGTGAGTTATAAAGAAGAATTTGGAAGCTTCTTTTTTTACCTTTCGTTCTTAGCTTCTTTTTATGAACCGTCTTTTCCATCATAACAAATAGGTTCCCAATTTAATAAAATGCCTTTGGAATCACTCAAATCGAAGCTAAAACCTTTCCAAACAAATCAGTCAAAGTTCGGGTCAATCGACATTGAAAAAATTACACCGAAGGGTCTTTACCGGTCCCGGGGTTTCTCATGGTTTTCAGGACCTCTGAGAACTTTGAGTAACTCAAAATTTTCATTTAAAAATCCCTTCTAGGTGCGTTTCCAAAGTTGCACTTATTTATAAAAATGCTACTGGCCTTTCGGCAATTTTTTCGAATAACTCCGACCACGGTTTTTGGGTAACTCAAGACTCAAATTCTCATTTTCTATTATTTAAAATTTTATCCAAATTTTATTTGGCCTTAATTCATTCATCTCAGGGGACTTGTTTTGAAAACTGACTCATTTCGATATTTTACGAAAAATCAGACGTTACATAGGATATGATATGACATAAATATGATCAATCTTAACTTGTCTCTAAACTAAAATACAATAATACTGTTACCAAAAGAAAAGAAATAAAATATCACATTGTTTCTTTTTACTGTAAAAGGAGAGGGAGGCACCACAAAAAATTTATGGTCTTTCATGCACCTAGTCTTATCAGAAAATCCATTAATAATTCATGTTCGAACTTTGAACATGGCTTGTTTTAATTTATCCTGTCTGACACTGGAGTCTTCAAATAAAATTTTAAAAAATAATGTAATATAGATAAAATATATGATTAAAAAATACTATTATTAAATGACAGAATTAATCTCGGTTGAATTACTTTAGTTTTTATAGGAATAAAAAAAAAAAAGAGAACCATGATATTTACTTTTAGACTCGGGTGATTTGTTTTGTCATAACTTGGATTAAAACCAAAGATAATTTTATATTTTTTTTTTCTAGAATACTAGAATAGGATAATACAGATGACAACCAACTTATAATCACTAATTATTTGTACAATATAAAAAAAGTCATATAAAAAAAACTCATACAGATATAATTAGCCAGTATAGATATCAACCAAATTGAAAGAAGTTTAAAGTCTTGTTTATTTATTTATTTATTTTTTTGAAAACAAGGGAGGCTAAGAGAGTCTAAGAACTAACAAAGCGGAGAGTGAAACCCTAGAAACATCAAACTAGAAGTCGATAACACCCACTAGGTGAGTCGCTAAAAAACTGCAACCAATGCTTAGGGAGTGTGACTCGTTTGCTGGCTGGTCAGCTAGCCTATTTCCTTCTCGATGAGTGTGACTCAATTTACCTTGTCAATCCCCAAGTTAGGCTCCTCTAATTTGGTTCACAAGCTGTTTCGGGGGATGAGAAAGGGCCCACCCGTTGGAGACCAAGCATAAAATCTTGTTTATGTATAGAGAAAATATAACAATAATCTGTCTATATTAACATGTGTTCAAGCTCCAGCATAGTATCTTATTCTGAAAGCTTATTGTTGGGATCAAACACTTATCATTGTATCAGAAACTCAAGCTGTTAGTAAATTTGCAGCTTTATTTTTTTATAATTTTTTCAAAGCTTCATCTAACATGAGGGGTTGTATTTATTATAAACGCCACAAGAACGGATGTTAAGTTTAAGAATCATAAGAGAGATGCTAGCCTAATAAAGCCAACATCTAGAATTATAGAGCTTTAATCATGATTTGGCTCTTAGATGATTTGGCTGAGAGCTTGATCTTACTGATGTTTAGGTATAACATACTATATATATGGGGACCTCTACTCCTAGAATAGTGTCTACTTAGTGTTCTTTCTGGTTTCACTTTGTCGTTTTGAGCTTAGGCCCCCTCATTTTACTAAATAAAATTAATTATAAATAATTACAATTTATTTGTTTACTAAAAATTTAAATAAAATAAATTAAAGCAAAAATTGATAAAAGCATCGGTCCCTTCGCTCCACAATGCCTGCATATAGAGACTGTTCAAGCCCAAGGCATGCTCACAACATTATTCAAAACCCCTATATCTCGTAACATGCCTCTGACAAACTCCGACGGATACAATAACAAGCCTTCTTGAAGTCAATTTTAGTGGATATAAATGAGTTCTTCCCTCTCATCTTCCTGATGGAATGTATAGCTTCCAGGACCACAATAATATTGTCCGTATTCTATCTACTCAAAACAAAATTACGCCGATTCAACACCAGCAAGTCCTTCATAACAGATCTAAGTCTAGTCGCAAGAGCTTTAGAAAGTACCTTATAACACCTTTGATTAGATGAAATTCACAGATGGGTTTTGGAACCTTCATTCTAGGAATGAGAAGGAGAAGAAAGCAGAAACAGCAGCAAGAGGGTGCTGCTGTGACATGGTAAGAGCAAGACTATCCAGAGGCAATCTGGACAATTTGGATTGAATTTTTTTTGGGTTATTTAATAAAGCATGAAGTATAATGAAAATAATATTTTAACTACAGACCTAAAAAATGCTGGTAAAAAAAATCAAATTAAAATCTAGACCATCCAAATGCTATTAAGATAGTCTGTATTATTACTTTCTGTTTTTGGACAACTCATCAAGATCTTTTATGATACCATCAACCATTTGGGACAATGCCAGCGAAACAAAATTCCATTGGCTTTGAAAGAATAATGCTTAAAGCCCATCGACGTGGCCCTGGATAGAGGTTTTAGAGCACCCAGATTAATTGAAGACTCCAAATCACCACAAAATAGGAAAGGAAACATACTCCATACTATCTTGATATAACCCATCAAAAACGACACACCCATATCCCTGATGCCCCTATCATCCTTCGAAGCATCAATATATATGATTAATTTTTTCCTTCATATAATGGTAGAATTATGGAAAAAGACGGTGTCGTTGCCCCCATGAGCAACCCAATTACATCTTGATTTTTGAAGGGGAATCTCATCCAACTTCTACAGATTATTTTGTAGATTTTTCTGGATCCCTCTTGCAGTCCTCTCAACAAAATCTTCTGTTTTGAAAAAATATGGAAAATCAAAAAATCTCTCTTGAACTTTGGTTAGTTACAAATAGTCCATTGAACTTTTAAAATTGGAAATTAAGTCTATCAATTTTCATACTCTAGGAAATAAGGGTTTTTTTTGCTCAGTTTTTCTCTTAACGATCCTAACTCAAACATCACATCAGAATTTTCCATAATTGACATATTGACGTTGGGAACAAATGAAATCTTACTATTTACGCTATGGAAAAGTTTGACAAAATACTTGAATTAATAGCATTAACAAAAAATATTCAAAAAGACGTTTTTTGTGTGGAAGTCAAGAGACCTAATTTTTTGTTTTGAAAATTCATAGTTATTTGTAAGTGACTTAAAATTTAAGAGAACTTTCTTTTCGGGTATTTTGCTGAAAAAAGTATTAATGCCAAAGATGTCTTTGTTCTACTTGGTAACAAAGGACATGAAAGAAGAAGCAGCTGTCCCTTCCCTCCAAGCGTCCTCACTACATTTTTAAAGTCAACATGACCTAACCAAGGTGCGAGCAACCTAAAAGTTCTCTTTTTAACCTCAAGGCTGTAGTTATTACTAGTTCTTACCGTTAGTAACACATGATCCAGTTATCCGGAAAATTCTTTCTCCATTCGCTGTTAGCGTCAGCTTCTTCAACCTCACAACTTTTCCTTGTAAACTTGGGTCTGCAGAAACCAAGATCCAATAAATTCTCAAATGTAAGACTACATTAAAATTATAAATAAGATTTTTAATCTATTTAAGTTTATGCAAACCAAACTGAACAGTACTATTTGTGAAGTTTAAGATTTTCTTTCAACTAAAATCCTTTTCTTTTTGTTTATTTGAAGTTTTCACCTCCTTCTTTTTTCTTTTTCTTTTTACTGTATGTCAATTTAATTAAAATGGATGTCATATGTCATATAAAATAATAAATGAATGCTTTCATTCAAACATTAGTTGTTGCGGTAACAAAATTCATTTGTTTGTATGTTAATATACCATTTACTTGTGGTGCCATGTTGTATGTCTTCTTCCTCAATAATTTGACAAAGAAATTTATGTTTCTTTTTCTTAATTGTTAACATTTTACTCGTCAATGTTGCATATAATTTTTACTTTCATTAATCTCATGAGTATTTAATTAATAATATATAATATAATTTAATACCATGTATTGGTAAACAATTCATATTACGAGGATGGTATTGCATTTGTATCCTTAATTTTAAAATAGGAACTCATTTAGATCACCAGAAATGTTTTCTTTTTAGCCAACTTTCTACTCCTAGTTGAAATTTCACTTATATCAAAATGATTATTAGATAATATTAGGAAAACTGTTATCCATTCAAAAATAGAAAATAACTAGTCAAAGGACTATTTCTTTTATGGAATACATCCCTGTGGCAGTACTTTGACAACGAATTCGGGTAAAAAAGAATTCTAATTTAGGACATAATGATTGCATGACACGTCTTTAAAGGCACAATGCTGTTGTATGGGATTATCTTTGTGAAACCATCCTCTGGCTTTTCATATTTTGTCATCATCGCAAATCCTATATAAGCCATAACACTAATTGAGGTGTAGACAAAGACAAAAGGTTTGAAGAGGTGAAAAACAAGATTAGACATCATAAATTTGAAGTAATTGCACCATTTTAAATATGGCAGGAGGAGCTTTTGTTAATCAAGGTAAAGCTAGGCATTATGAAGGCAAAGTCACAACTTTCGTGTTGGTCACTTGCTTCGTGGCTGCCATGGGAGGTCTCCTCTTTGGTTATGATCTTGGCATTACAGGAGGAGTGACTTCCATGGAACCATTCTTGGTCAAATTTTTCCCATCTGTGTACAGACAAATGAAGTTTGGATTAGGCCATGAGAACACATACTGCAAATATGATAATGAGCTCCTTACATTGTTCACCTCATCCTTATACCTTGCAGCATTGGTAGCTTCTTTTTTTGCCTCCAACACTACAAGAATACTAGGTCGTAAGCCCTCAATGTTTCTTGGTGGATTATTTTTCCTTATGGGTGCACTATTGAATGGCTTTGCAGCAAATATTTACATGCTCATCATTGGTCGTATATTGCTTGGTTTTGGCGTGGGTTATTGTAATCAAGTAAGTAAATGTTAGCATCATCATTTTTCAAGTGCTTCCTTTTTGATGTTGCAAACATTCATAGAATGTCCTAGAATCAACCTAATTTGTTTTCTTTCCTATCTTGTTAGTCTGTTCCAGTGTACTTATCTGAAATGGCTCCAGCAAATATTAGAGGAGCACTTAACATGGGATTCCAAATGATGATAACAATTGGTATTTTGATTGCAAACCTTATCAATTATGGGACCGCTAAGCACAAAAATGGATGGAGAGTTTCTTTAGGTGTGGGAGCAGTGCCTGCATTTTTCTTGTGTCTAGGATCTCTTTTCTTAGGTGATACACCAAACTCCATGATTGAAAGAGGGCAACATGATCAAGCTAAGGCAATGTTGCAAAAGATTCGTGGAACCAAAAATGTTGATGAAGAGCTCCAAGATCTCATTGATGCGAGTGAAGCAGCTAAGCAGGTGGCGCACCCATGGAAAAACATCTCACAACCTCGATATAGGCCTCAAATTACTTTTTGCTCTTTCATTCCATTCTTCCAACAACTTACAGGCATCAACGTCATCATGTTTTATGCACCTGTCCTTTTTAAGACTCTTGGCTTCGGTGATGATGCTTCTCTCATGTCTGCAGTTATTACTGGAAGTGTTAATGTTGTAGCAACATTGGTTTCTATATTCTCTGTAGATAAGTTTGGAAGAAGGATTTTGTTCCTAGAAGGCGGCATCCAAATGCTTCTTTGCCAGGTAATATACAACTAAGGCTTTTATGTTCAATATCAAATGGCTCATGTACGTTAAAATCTCTATTAGAATTTCTAATTATTGAAACATTACATTAATTGCTTTCAGATTGCTGTGGGAGTCATGATAGCTCTGAAGTTTGGAGTCAATGGTGAAGGTTCGTTTAGCAAAGGCGAAGCTAATGTCCTTTTATTCTTAATATGCGCATACGTTGCAGCCTTTGCTTGGTCTTGGGGACCTTTGGGTTGGTTGGTGCCCAGTGAAATATGCCCTCTTGAAATTCGATCTGCAGGGCAAGCTATCAATGTTGCTGTAAACATGTTGTTCACCTTTGCCATTGCTCAAGTGTTTCTCGCCATGCTTTGCCACTTGAAGTTCGGTCTCTTCTTCTTCTTTGCTGGCTTTGTCCTCATAATGACCATTTTCATTGCTCTACTCCTCCCAGAGACAAAGAATGTTCCTATTGAAGAAATGAACAAAGTGTGGAAGTCACATTGGTTTTGGGGCAAGTTTGTTCCTAACAATGTTGTTATTGATAGTTATGATCAAAAGCCTAGTCCATGAAGTTCATAAATGAAGAAAAATTTCATAATGTGCTTAATTACACAGCACATGAAAAGGTGAGAACAATCAAAAAATGTTGAAATAAATTTGAGATAAGAGTTAAAAACTGGATATGACTCAATTCTCTTTGTAGCTCGTACACTTTTTTTGCAAATATGAACTTTGCTTTTGTGTAGAGGTGTAGTGAATCAATGAGATTATGTGTCTGTTCTTTCTTATAATTATATACAAACCATTTCATGATAGAAATGCAACCAAGATGTCAATCATGCCTACAAGAAAGTTCAATTTTAGGAGATAAACTTTTTTTTAAAAAAAAATTATGATGCTAAACCTCAAGAGCTAGTATAAATAATAAATAAACTATTTACTTTTAATATGCCATTGTATTTGATAATTATAAGCAAAACTATTATAATATAACAATTCTAAGGAAAGGTTATATATATGTATATAATCTTTTTTTTTTTAGAATGTAAAGCTCCAGCACCACAAAAAAATTTCCATGGAACATGATATGACATAAATATAATCAATCTTAACTTATGTCCAGATAGAAATACAATATTTCTATTACCAAGAAAAAAAATACATCATTACATTCCTTCTTTTATAACCTATCAAAGGAGAGGGAGGCACCACAAAAATTTTGTGGTCTTCCATGCACCTCATCTCAATACTATCATAAAATTCATTAATAAATCATCTTTGAACTTTGAACATGGCTCGTTTTAATTTTTCTTTTCTAATATTGGAGTCTTCAAATAAAATTTTAAAAAAACAATATGGCCCCAACAAATATAGATAAAATTCATGATAAAAAAATATTACTTTATATTAAATGAAGGAATTAATATTGGTTGAATTACTTTTTAGGTTTTAAGGGAACTAAAAAAAAAAAGGAGTCATGACATTTATTTTCAGACTTGGATGATTTGTTTTGTCATAACTTGGACTAAATCTAAGATATTTATATTTTTTTTTTCTAAAAATTTAGAGTTGTATAATTTATGACTAATAACCAACTTAATTATAAATCACCAAATATTTATATGATATAAATATAATGATAAAATAAAAAACTCATATCGACATGATTAACCACGTACATTTATCACCTAATTTGTAAGAAGGTCAAAGTTTTGTTTTCGTATACAGAAAAAAAAAATAATACTAATAATACTATCCAGATTGATATGTACTCGATCTCCAATTGTGTGTTATTCTGATAATTGACAGGAAAAGTAAAATATTATTTTTTAAAAAATAAAAATATATTATGATATGAAAATTGAATAGTAATTTAACTTTTCACTATTTTCAATAATTTTAAAATAATTATTCTCATATGATACAAATAGTTAAAATTAATTATAGACTATCGATTAAACTTCATCATACCATGAGGGGTAATGAAGGATTATTGGATCTCATATGGTATTACAGGGGATGCACTAGAAAAGGGGAAAAAAGAAAAAGAAAAAGAGGGAGTGTGATTTTCTTTGCCTCTCTCTAATTCTTCCTCTCTCTTGTTATCCCTATCTCTTATAAATTTACATGTTATAGTCAACTACAAATGCAAAGGATTTGAACTCAGCATGAAGAAAGCATTTATAGTTGTTGCTACCAATTTAAAGCAAACTTGTATTAATGTGTTGAGAGATTGCTCCTTGTTTTAGATTTTTACAAGTAACAAAACTACAAATCTAGATTATTTTCATATTATCAGGTGTATTTTCAATTGGTTTCGAAGGGACTGGGAAGTTAGTTTTCAAAATGTTTGCACAGCTTCAAGCATGATTTAGGTTTTCACTCTTTAGATTGTCTTTCTAAGAGCTTAGTCTTATAGATTTTTAAGGATACTATTGGGTCTTCTACTCCTAGAATAGTATCTACTTAGGTTTTCCTCTTTGTTGTTTTCTGTAATACCTTAATCTTCTATCTTTTCCTTTACATTACAAGACTCTTACATGGAAAATAATCCATTTAATAACATTAAATCGAGTTACGTAAAACCTTATTAATTCATTTCATGCTTCATGAATCAGATAAGCTCATCAATATCATTTTCCATCCACAATATATACATACAAGTCAAAACCATCACAAAACATCTTAAGAGTCTTGGGTTTTAAACCACATTCCATAAAATCAATGTTTTGCTCTCGGGTTGCTATCATAAGTTTCTTATAACTATGAATTTATAACTAATTCTAGAAAAATCAAAATCATACATATGATAGCTTTTTAGTGAATGATTAAAAATAGTTCCAAATCAAGAAAATGACGTTTAATCCATGAAAATTGATAGAATAGTATCAAAGGTTGAGCTGCATTACTAGTACTATTATTTAATTTTAAAAATTCAGTTCTCCCTCTACAAATCTCCAATTAGGGTGCTCTTAAGTGCTATGAAAAGTTTATCATTTTTAGTTTATGTCTATAAAATTTTATAAGCATTAGAAATCATTTGACTCTTAGATGATATAGAAGAAAAAACTGACTATATGAACAGTACTACTACCATTTCTACAAAATTTTCTCAACTTTGAAAAATCATAATAAATTTTCTAGAACTCCAAATTGGGTTCTCTTTATCTCTATGAAAAGCTCTAGATGAGACCTATATTTATGTCAAATTTCAAGCTTAAATTCGTTCATTTAGTTAGTTTGGGATATAAGGTGCCAAAATGGCTTTTTTTTTGCACCATATAGGATTAAAATGTAACAATTTGCTCTCCTACTCTAACCACAATCACTTGGGCGTGTCTAAATGGATAAAATCAACATAAAAAGGCCACCTAAGTGGTCTAAATACTTATACATCTCAAAAGCACTTCCCAACTTGCATATACATACAAGAACTCATAGGCATTTGAATGTCAAAAACTTACATATGTGCATATATGGTTCCAAACTCCATTCATACATCACAATTACATATTTTTACACATGTCCATATATCTACCTTACATATACATCATTTGTACAAAGTTCTTGACATCATACTACAAAATTTCCTAATCTAGTGTCAAAATCCTCCTCTTCAAGATGTATGGCCTCCATTTCTTGATCCTTGGGGTTCACCTAAACACAAGTAGGCATGTGGGGGAAAGAGTAAGAGTCAAAGAATCCCAATAGCTCTTTTACCATTTCAAACATACATATATGAGGCAATTACAAGTCAAGGGATGCAAGCATGCCATAAACATTTCTAAAAGCATGCATAGCCACTTTTTTCATGTCAATTAAATTTAAGCAACTCAAACATAGGCTTTATAGGTTATTGGTTTAGCCTCACCCAAACTTTCAGGACTTTTGGATTTGCCTCCCCCATATTTAGGGACTTTTGAATTAGCCTCACTCTTTTTTAAAACTTTTGGCCTCATCTCACCCACTCTTAGGGACTTGTGGCTCCTCCTCACCCTTTTCAATAGACTTTTGCCCTTACCAAACCTATTCAAGACATCACACTTTCAAACAAGTTCAAAAATCATGTCAAGGTACCAAGGCTCTAAACCAATGGCTATAAACCATTCACATAATTCAAGAACACATACAAGCAAACTAAGACAAGCAATAAATCAAGAAATGCATGTGAGAAATATTAGAAAGCTACCTCAAGCTAGAAATCACCAACTTTTCCCTTTCCCTTCTCTTGCTCCCTCTTGGCCAAGCACACACAATAGGGATGTTCTTGATTCTCTTGGCCTAAGCACATTAAATAAGACACAAATCAATCTTTGGAACCAATTTTAACTTCATAAAACTCTATGCTAGCTTACTTGGTCTTAAATCACTATTATGATCCATATATGACACAATGAAGCAACCGTTTTAAATCATGCTCCTGGCTCCCAATACTCATTCTTCCTAGACCATATGGCTCCATATAAACTCATGAAAGCCCTTACAAACTCCTTCTAGGAAGCCAAACTCTAGGTTGCCTCATTATATCTAAATAGAACCTAAAATGCCACCTTTCAACCC
Organism: Erythrophleum ivorense; assembly: GCA_026724425.1. NCBI lineage: Eukaryota > Viridiplantae > Streptophyta > Magnoliopsida > Fabales > Fabaceae > Erythrophleum > Erythrophleum ivorense. The sequence goes on along the minus strand of JAIUCV010001763.1, from coordinate 39,661 downwards.
AAGCTTCCTAAATTCAATTCATTGGTTCCTATAGCATCTATAATTCATGTCTAAACCTCTTATAACCTTAAAATAAATAAAAAAACACTCTCTAGGTGTCAAAACTTCCTTGAGGCCGAGACTTAGCATCAAAAAAGGGTCTAAGGAGTAGCTTACTTTTTCTTGTGGGAATGACACATATAAATCTTCTTAGAGGTTTAATGGACTCATACCATGTCTTACATAAACTAGAATATCTCTAAGAAAAATCAGAATTTAATATTTGTCTCTAAACCCCAAAGTTCATAATCTTGAATTCCCTTGCTTCCCTTTTGATTCCATTTGCATATTCCTACTTCCCACACTCTAAAACACTTATTCCTTTCTTGCTAAGGTTAGAATTTAGTTACTCCTAATTGGGCTAGGTCTGACCGAAATTGTAACATTTGGTATTTCATTAAAATATCGAAATAAGTCAGTTTGAGAAGCAAGTCCCCTAAAATAAAAGGGTTTGAGGCCAAATAAAATTTAAAATAATGAAAAATGAAGATCTAAGGTCTAAGATCCCAAAAACCCAAGCCAGGGTAGGTCAATAAAATAGTCAAAAGTGTAGTGACATTTTCATAAATATGAGCGCTTTTTGAAAAACTCACCAAAGAGCATTTTAAATGGAAAATTTAAATTTTATGGGGTTTTCAGAAGCCCTAAGAATTATAGGAGTCCCTGGGACAATTAAAACTCCTATAGTGTATGTTTTTAAGCGTCAATTGACTCAATCTTTAACCTCTTCGTTCGGGAAAGTATTAAATCTAAATTGAGTAATTCCAAAGCCATTTTATAAATTTAAAGACCTAAATTTTATGATAGAAAAGATGGCTCTTGAAAAGGAGCTAAAATGAAAATCAAACAAAAATGCCAAGAACGTGAGACAAAAAGAGAATTTTTAAGGAACATTTTTATTTCCTCATGTCTTAAAACCACGTCCCACTTCTCCTCTCCATTAGCTGACATTTGTATTTGCCCAAAAATAAAGAGAAAGGCCAGGGGAGAATGATGCACAAAAGGTAGGAGAAAGGAGGAAGAAAACTCCAAGAAAAGGTAAGGAAATAGATGGAATTTTATGGTCTTTCCTTTAGCAACTTGATTCTCCTCCTTCCTGCCTTTCTTTTTATAGTTTTATTGATGTGTTTGGTGCTATTTTGGGTCTAGTCCAGAGGAAGAAGAACAAAATTTGAAGAGAGCAATTCATCACTTGAGAGAGCACTTGGGAAAAGCTAGAAATCAAGGTGAGTTTATTGTATTTCATGCTTACTTCTTCTTGATTCCATATGTGTGAATTTCAGCCACTCCTAGGACAACCAAGGGGGGATTAAATATGAATCAAACCAAGAGTGAAACATATGAATTAGAGTGTAAGAAATAAGAATATGCAAAGAAAATTAAGAAATGATAATTAGTTTGCAAGATGTCTAACCTAGGGATTTTCTTGCACTATGGATTGTGTGAAGCTTTCTAGCGGTATTTTCAATTGTCTAAGAAATTATATAAGTTCTTAAGGTCCCTAGAAAGCTTCCCAAGTGCCTCTTCCTTCAAAGAAACAAAGAAAACTCTATGGGTCTAAATGCTTGAGGGTGTCTTGGCCTAAAAGGATTCATGGACTTAGGAAGAGTTTTAAATCTTTTTAAACCTAAATTAGCATCATATATGATGAGAGAATATGAAAGGGAGCCTTGGAAAAAATTTAGAAAGTCTAGGATGTAAGATAGAACTATAGGTTCCATAATATGGTATAATGAAACAACACATAGCTAGGCTCCTTAAAATAAATGTGTGATGACTCCAAGGAGTTTCAATAAAGTCAAGAGTTATAGATTAAGGGAGAGTATGAAGCTAGGATCATGAATTCTGAAGGTTGCTTTATTAGGTGCTTTATCGAATCATAATTGAACCAAACTTCACTTCGTTACAAGTGTATGGCCAAAGGAGAGGAAGAAAATCCAAAGGGAAAGTGTGCATTTTGCCTTCAAGATAGCTCTCTCTCCTTTCTTTCATGCACTCTTGAATGGTGTCTTGTCTTTGGATGTGTGTATGTATGTTTATACTATGCAACATGTTTCTAGCAAATGTCCATATGCCATAGTACCATGTTGCTTTGTTTATGCTCTTAAAAGATGTTTTATGAATGTGTTCTGATTTGCATGAACTTGGTGAAGCCAAAAGTCCATTAGCTAGGGCAAGAATGAGCCGAAAGTCTCTAAGAATGCATGAGATGATGCCAAAAGTCTCTAAAAGAGTGAGACTTAGTCAAAAGTCCCTTGAAAGTGGGTGAAGCAAATCTAAAAGTTCCAAAGAGAATTGGTGAGGTTAAACCACTGTTTTAGCAAGCCTATATATAATGAGTATGCTTTCTTAAATGAGAGAAATATTTCATGTATATTCATGAATTGTTAGATTGCCATGCATTCATCTTTGGACTTGAAATTGCATTTATTATGTATTATTGAAAAGGGTTGAGAGCTATTGGGATTCCTAGAATCTCACTCTTCCCTCTGCATGACCAAAACATATTTAGGTGGACTAAGTGAGTAAAGAGATAAAAGCCACCACACTTGAAGATAAGAGATTAACAAAAGAATATGTTATTTAACCATTTTATAACCATCTTGTTGGAAAATGATGTAACCCCTTGTTGTAAATAAAGTATAGTCACTTGAACATATGTATATACATGGATATATAATGTATGTATAAAAATTGAAAACATATGAATGAGAATGGATGTTTTTAATATTGAGATGCATGGATGAGTTTATAAGATCTTGTGTATGTGAGCAAGTGGGGTAATGATTTCGTGATGTATGGATATTTGGACTCCTTAGATAAGTTTAATGGACTGTTTTTAAGCTTTCCCACATGCCTAAGTGGTCTTGGTTCAAGGGGAAGACTATTTGGCACATAAATGATCCCCAACTTGACCAAATGAGCTATTTTGAGGTTGAAATTTTGTACACATATAAATCTCCTATAGAAATTATTTTTGGTCTAAGAACCACATTATTTAGAGGTCTATAAAATTTATTATAATTTTTCAAATTTCATATCAAAAGTTGGTTTTGGTTTGGGCATTGTTCATTTAAGCAAATTACATCTTCATGTCACTCGAGAGTCAAATGAGGTCCAATGGTTCTAAAATTTTACATGGAGAAACTAAATATTCACAGTGATCTGTAGCAACTAGAAACATCTCATTTAGATTTTTGTAGAGAGATAAATGAATTTTTGAAATTTTGCATTAGAAACAGTAGTGCTTATCGACCTTATGTACTATTTCATTATAATTCAATTCCTAAACCAGCTTCATGGACTAAAATTATTTTTTCCATACATTTAACATCCATAGCTTTCCAAAATAATATAGTTTGATTAGTTTTGATTTTTCTAGAATTATTTATGAATATTTGAAGTTTATATTAGTAACCTATGACACCAAACCTGAGCAGCTAGACCTTTGGTGATTTTCTGCTGTCAATCATAGTCCAACTAGTGTTTTCATGACTTGGAATGATTTTTATCCTATATTTAACATTTATGGTTTTCCATAAAACTATCATTTGCTTGATTTCAATTTTTTTATATTTAATTATAATTTTCAAAGTTGCAACAAAAATCTTATATTGGAACCCGTGATCAGCATTAGTTTTTTTTTTTCCTGATGTGTGGCTTGAATCTCGAGTTGTATGGGTTGTTTCATGATATTTATGACTTGTATGGATGGAATATGAGTAGAGAATGATATTGAAGGGTTCACAGGGTCCACAAAATATGAAATAAAAATTTAAAGGCTTACGTAACACAAAATAATACATTATTTTTATTTCATTTTCCTTGAAAATCATGTATGAAGCTTAGTGTATAGGAAAGTAAGGCTAAAAGAATATGGTGTTACAAAAATTACCCCAAAGAAAAACATCTACGAAGAAGCCAATAGAATTCATGAAACATACCTTATTTGCTTGCTTTTTCAAGGTGTTTCCACTTGCTACAAGTCTCTCTTTCCAAAACTCACTTCTTCTACTTAGGCTAACCTCAAAATAGAACCATATCAGCCTTGGAATCTATAGAAAAGAAAAAGAGAAGGAGGAGAAGAGGTTGGATAAAGTAAGAGGTAAGAAAGAAGCTTGAATATCTCACCTTAAGTTTGAGTTCTCTCCCCTTCTTCTCTCTCTCGATTGTGCATCTCTTAAAGCCTCTTGAAATTCTGTTTTTAGATCTCTAAAAATATGGTTAAAGAGAGAACTAAAAAGGAACATGATATAAGGAGCCAAAAAGTCACTATATGCACTTTTTAACTTTGCATTTTAGTCCCTTTTCTTAGTTCTTTCTATTTAGGCTCAAATCAATTCCTTTTTGAATTCTGTCTTTTTCATAATAACATTTAGGCTCTCAATCTTATAAATTGGCTTTAATTTCACTCAAAAAGGATTTAAAACTATTCTGAATCATTCGGTCAAAGTTTTGATTAACTCTTTGCCAAAATCACTCACCGAAGGGGTTTCAACTGTTTTAGAGATTTTCACAGTTTTCAAGTGTAACATCTGGTTCTTCAAAAATATGAGAAACATAATGTATAGTTTCTCCTAAATGTATGAAATTTATCGGATATAAAAGAAAGTCTCCCGAATAGAGTAATTTGAGGTCCAATAAAATTAGAACAATATTCTAGACTTCAAATAATGAATTTAGGAAGCCAAAAGTGTCCCAAAACCGGAGTTAAAATAGTCAAACGGAATTTAACGAAAATGCAATGAAATGTAATGACATTTTCATAATTTTTGTTATTTTTTGAAAAACTTATAGGAGAGCTTTTTAAATAGAAAATTTGAGCTCTCTGATGTTTTTAGATGCCATAAAAATCACGGGAAACCCCGGGACAGTTAAAACCCTTTCAGTAGATGTTTTCCAACAATAGTCGACCCAAACTTTAACTGATTTATTCAAAAAGGTTGTACCTCTGAATTGAGTGATTCCAAAGGTATTTTATAAGATTAAGGACCTAAATTTTATGGTAAAAAAGATGATTCTAAAAAAGAAACTAAAATGAGTCTAGAACAAAAAGGGCAAAAACACGAGATGTATTTGGAATTTACTTAAATCAATTTTAACCCATTCTTGGTTATAAGATTCATCCTCCACCTTCTCTCCAATTAACTAACTTATGGTTCTATTCATACTAGAGAATAAAGCCAAGGAGAAGGACGCATGGAGAGAGCCCAAGAAGGAGAAGAAAGAAGCTAAGAAAAGTAAGAAATTCTAAGGATTTTCATGGACTTCCTTTCACTTAACTTGTTCTCCTCTTCTTGCTCTATCTTTCTATGGTCTTAATGGATGAATTGGTTCAGTTTTAAGCTTAGAACAGAGGGGAAAAGTTTGAAATTCAAGAGGAGAGCTAAGGCAGGGGAAAAAGCATTCAAGGAAAGCTAGGAATTAAGGTTAGTTGGTTGTTTTTCATGCTTCTCCTCCCTTGTTCTTGTATATGTGTATTTCACCTAAGATAAAGCCCAACCACTAAAGAATAAATTCTACTCTAACCTAGAGTGAATTTTAAGAATTAGGGTGTGGGAAGCTAGAATGAGCAAAGAAAACAAAGAAAGAACCATGAAATTTCAAGATTGGAATGTTAGGGATTTATGAACATAGGTTAAAATTTGATTTTATCCAAGGGCTCCCAAGCCTATGTGAATATTTGTATGAGTTCCTAAGACCCCTAAAGAGCTTTCCATATGTACCTCCCATCAAGGAAAGCAAGACTACTTCCTTTGGTGCCAAGAAGAACATAGGCTTGGCCAAAGAGGGAAGAAGCAACAAGGGAATGTTTTAATTTCTTTCAAGCTTAGTTTTGTATCATATATGATGGGAGAGTATGAGAGGAAGCTTTGAAAAATTTTTAGGAAGCCTAGAAAGTGAAATAGAGGTATAGGTTTCATATTGTAACATAATGAAGCAACACAAAGTTAGACTCTTTAAAATAATTGTGTGATGACTTCAAGTAGTCTAAATGGAGTCAAGAGCCATAGATTAAGGAAGAGAATGGAGCCAAAATCATGATTTTCCAAGGTTGCTTCATTAGGTGCCTTATGGAACCATAATTGAACCATATGAGTGCCTAAGTCATTTTAATATGTGTGTGGCTTTAGTAAATGTTCCAAGAGTATAATTGGATCTCATTTCATGTGTTTAAGCCAAAGGAATCAAGCTCCACCTCTTTGTAGGTGTTTGGCCTAGGCAGAGGAAAGAATTTCAAGAGGTTAAAGTGTGTTCTTGTATGCAAGGTAGCTCTTTCTCCTTTCTCTTATGTATCTTTAGATGTTTTCTTGTCTTTGAATATGTGTGAGTATGTTTTAGCCATGAAAGATATTTCTAGCATGTATTTATATGCTATAATATCATGATACTTTGCTTTTGCACTTGGATGATATTTTTATGAATATGAATGGCTTGCTTGAGTGTGGTGAAGCCAAAAATCCCTTAACTAGGGTGAGGATAAGCCAAAAGTCCCTAAAAATATGTGAGACAAAACCAAAAGCTTCTAAAAGAGTTAGGCTTAGTCAAAAATCCCTTAAGAAAATGGGAGAGGCAAGTCTAAAAGTCCCAATGAGAATGGGTGAGACTGAATCATTGTCTTAGCAAGCCTATGTATGATATATATGGCTTCTTGAATGCAAGAAATGTTCCATGTATGTTTATGAATTTCAAGATAGCCATGCATGTATTTTTATACTTGAATTTGCATCTATTATGTGTGCTTGAAAGAGAGAAAAGCTATTGCGATTCTTAGAATCTCATTCTTTCTTCCCCATTATCTAACATGTTTAGGTGGATCAAGAGAGTAAAGAAATGGGAGCCACTACATTAGAAAGCATAAAAATTGGCAATAGAGTTGTAAAATATTTGTATTATAGCTATATGGTTGTCAAATGATGTATTTCCATGACATATATGATGTATAAGTCCTTGAACATGTGTAACTACATGAATATGTAAGGTATATATGAGCATTGGAAGCAAATGTATGATGTTGCATGGTTTTGACATTATATGACAAGAATAAGCATGTGTATTTCATGTGTGTATCATCAAGTGGGAGAGTGAGTTTGTGAAATCTGGGTTGTTGGACCCTTGAGTTATGTTTTGTAGACTATTTTCATGCTTTCCCACGTGCTTAAGTAGCCTTAGAAAAGCTAGAAGCAAAAATGGACTATTTGGGACCCTTTTAGAAGCAAAAATGTGGCATTTTGCAATTCTGTCAAGATCTGACCACATGAATGAATTTTCTCATGAAATTTGGCATGCATATAGATCTTGTCTAAATATTTTTAAAAAGATAAAATGCATATTATTTGAAACTCTATAGAATATTTGGTAAATTTTTAAAGTTGGCAAAAATTTATAATTTTGACAGTGGCATTGTGCATATGGTAAGAAATTTCATCTATATTATTCGTGTGGCAAATGGTGTCCAATGGCTATGAAATTTTACAGAAAGAAATTAGACACTCATAGTTATATATACCAATTAGAAGCACTTCAATTAGAGGCCTGTAAAGGAAGAAATAATTTTCTAAAATTTTGTGTCAGTACCAATAGTGCTAGCTGAGTTTATGTGTTGTTCCATCAGTTTTTAATAGTTAAATATGTATGTTTTGGTCTAAACTTATTTTTAACCTCAATTTGTAGCTTTCCAAATTAGTATATTTTGCATAAATTGGATTTTTTGGGAATTAATTATGAATTTTTGAAATTTATATCAATAAATTGTATCAGAAATGCTGGGCAATCTTACCTATGTCACTTTTCTGTTGTCAAACATGGTCCAAATGGTGTTATTATGTTTTGGATTTATTTTTAGTATAAATTTAACATCCAGAACTTTCCAGAAAGCTATAAGTTGTTTGATTTTGATATTTTTAGAATTAGTTATAAATTTTCAAAGTTGCTATCAGTAAAATGAATTTTGAACCCGAGGCTGAAACGTGATTTTTCTAGTTTTTAGTTCCAAATCCGTAGTTTATAGAATGTTTTGAAATGGTTGTGACATATATGAATAGAGTATGAGTAGAGAATGATATTGGTGAGTTCACGAGATTCATGAGACATGGAATGAATTTTTAAACCCCGACGTAACGTAAGAAAATATAATATTTTTGCTTGGTTTTTCCTTGAATTCACATAAGACCAACCTTGGATATGAGGATATGAAACTTAATAAATTATTGTGTTACATCAGAGCCTTTGAGAACTCCAAAAAACTTAAATTTTTTGTTAAAAATGTCCTCTTGTGAGTTTTCCAAAATTTTTAAAAATTACAAAAATGCCTCAACTTTCTTTTACAAACTTTTATAGCTCGTCTAACTCAAGTTTTCAAGTAACTCAACCCTCAAATCCTCATTTTTAAGGGTCTAGATTATTACTATAATTTCATTTGTCCATTACTCATTCAATTTTTGGAACTTCTTTTGAAAATCTTGGATTTGGATTCTCTTCACCAATTCTTCTCTCCTCTGTCTCTCCACGAAAATCTGATGGCTAAAATTGTGTCTTTTAAAATTTTTGTCATTGATTGTGGATGATTGATAAATTTAAGGCCTGAGATTTTGGTGGAGAGGCAAAGGATGGTAAAATTGGTGGAGATAATCCAAATACGAAAATCTGACATTTTGGGGCCTTTTAAGAAAAACCGAATGTTATATTTTTAGCTTGAAAATGGATCGTAAGAGGATCCATCAGTTGCTCAATTAAGCAATATAAACAATCTGAATTTGAACTAAACAGTTTAAATTTCAAGTTTTATTTTTTTTAATTGTTTAATCTCAATTATCATTTTTTTAAGTTTGCAGTTGAATATTATTTTCATTATGTGTTTTGCTTCCTTTAAAAAATGTTAAAATAAATTTAAAAATATAAAATTTAGACCATTTATATGCAATTTAGATAGTCCAAATTACTCAATTGAACAATTGACAAATCCTCTTAATTGAGAAGATCTACTTCTTTGAGCTTAGGCCCATTTTTCTCATGGAACATATAACTTTCTAGACCACAATAATATTGTCTATACTTTATCTACTAGGAATTGTCTAATACACAAAATTGTTAGGATAGAAAAGAAAATAAAAGGGAAAAATGTGATTTTATGGATGAAAAAAGGACTCTTATGGCATTACTTTAAAAGTAATAAAATAGGTAAATATTGTTGAGTAATAATTATATAGGCATAATAAGAATGGAAATGAAATTCGTTTCCTCCACTTAAACCAAATGGCTCCTCAAACAAAAAATACACTAATTTAACATGACCAAGTCCTTTATAATAGATCTTCGTCTATTTGCAAGAGCTTTAGATAATGCCTTATAAGCTACATTTGATTAGACAAAATTCATGTATGGATTTTGGAGCCTTCGTTTTAGGAATCAAAATGAGAAAAGTATTATTGATTTTTTTGCATATCATCAAGATCTTTTATGATACCATCAACCACCATCTGGAGTAAAACAAAATTTCCATTGGTTTTGAAAGAATAATGCATTAAGCCCATTTGACCCTAAGGGTTTTAAAGCACCCCTACTAAAGACTACCTCTTCCATCTCAATTGGAGGATAACACGAGCTCTGAAAAATCTATACCTCTTCAAAATTGTAGTGCATCAAAATTGGCTTTTAGCGACAATTATTTTGTACATTAGCAACAATAACAATTGCTGCTAAAACTTTTATTGGCAATTAATCATTAGCCAGTGTACCCAAGGTTGTTAAATGCTTTAACATCAATTATAATAATGGCTAGTAAAGATCCATTCGATCGTCACTATAAAGAACAGGCTTGTAGTGGTAATTATTCAGAGACTAATGTTATGATTACTAAAAAGTATTTCATAATTGACTAATATCAATTTTTAATAGCCTTTTTTATTGCTATTAAGAACAAGGATTTAGAGTGGCAATTGTTATTGCCATTAAAACTAATTTCAAAATTGACTAACAATAACATTGAACAGCCTTTCTTATTGCCACTAAAAAAAGACTTATAACAACAATCATATGCTATCAATTGTTATGGTCAATAAAATTGATTGCACAAATGACTATTATCCATATTTAACTGCCTTTTTTAATTGCCAGTGAAAAAAAAGAGAGGATGTATAGTGGCTATTAGTATTTACCCTTAAAAATAATTTAATTACATTTAAATAATTCTAATAAAGCATATTATAACTCATTCTTTAAAAAAACATTTCATTGAATCTACAATCAAAAGAATAATTATTAGTCATTAATTTCATGGATGTTAATAACAAGATACAAAAAAATACATACCATAAGTTTATTAACTAACTAGTGTCATAAGATAAAGTTACAATACAAGACAATAGATCTAATAATCTATTCAACTCTTAAGCTTGATCATAAAGAGCTTTTTGGCAGCAAATTGGAAATTATAATGTATGACTTAAAATGATAAAATAAAAAGGATGTTATTTAAATAATTGTTATTTAAAATCAATCAACAAAAATCCATTTCAAATCAAGCAAAAACTGAGAATTGATATCTCTTAACAAATATAATACTATGGTTGGTTGTAGTATTTTTATTTGAATAAAGGAATTAAAATGGCACTCGTGATATTTGTATTACTCTTTCATGGCCACTATTGGCATTAAGGACCTAGTATATACTAACATGTAAGATAACATAATTTTCTCATAAGAGCAAATTTTAAGAATTTAACTCCATTGAAATACATTTTTTTTACTAATTCTATCACAGTCCATCCTTCTTCTTCTAGGAATGTCCATGACAAGAAATCCTTCCTCTTGAAGCTAACATTAAAATAATGAGTTAAAATATTTTAATTTTGAAGCTTTGTAATTTTGTAAATATGAATATAGTAATAGAATGATGATACATAAGTAAGTTACTATACTCTTAGCTTTTTGAATTAATAGGCTTGTTTGTATATGTTATAGGATTATGAAAATAATCTAACAACTTGGTTGATAATGGTTTCTACTTTCATAATTAGTTATTTACTATCCTCTTCTGTATTTGGGCATTACATGTTTTTAATATGAAATAGATAGAAATAGCCTTTTGTTTAACCTTTGAGCTAGGTTTGCTTTTGAAGCACATAACTTTTACTTTTTGCTAGGATGAGATTTACCTCATAATAATCACAAAGTAACATACAACTAGCCATCTATGTGTTGCTCAAGCAAGAAAAGAAGCTTTGCTATTGTAAAGTAAGTCTAAAAAGCTCAAAATATTTCAATAGACACTTTTTTCTTCCGTTAAAGAAAGAATAACAAGTAATTAAGACATAAAGGTATGTAAGAACAAACACTTTACTACTATGTTTAGAATTGTACCAAAAAAATGATTAATATGGACCAACAAATTTATAAGTAGGAGCAAGTCACAATTCCTCTCCCTTTCTTAGTAGTTTGCCATCACATAGTCTAAATGTCCCAATCCAACAAATGAGCTAAATTTAGATTTTCTAGTTGAAATAAATAAATTAAAATATATCAAAATAAACATATATATATATATATATAAAGGGCAGTAAACACAAACTCTAGAAGTACACATCTACCTGATTAGAACTACTTTTTCAGAGTTTATGCGCTAATTAAGCTTGAGTTTTTTGGTCAAATTAAAGCATGAACATATGAGTGGAAAATGATAAATAGAAAAGTGGTCCAACAAGAGTTTCAAAAGATTAGTGAGTGTAATACCTTAACCTTTTAGGTATTGCATTACATTACATGGCCAAACCTCATACACTTATATCGGAAACACCATATTTAATAGTATTAAATTGCCTTACGTAAAGCTCAATTAATTCATTTTATGCTTCATGGAACATATGAGCTCATTAATATCATTTACTATCCATATCATATCTATACATGTTAGAAACGTCACAAAACATCTCAAAAGTCTCAGGTTTGAAACCATACACATCATATCAGAATTTTTAGCCTTATGTTAACAGTGGTAGTTTTCTAATATAAACTTTGAAAATTCATAATTAATTCTAAAAAATTTAAAATCATGCATATGATAGTTTTCCAAAAATCTTTAGATGTTAGCTAATGAGTAAAAATAGTTCTAGACCAAAATAAAAGCATTTAGCCTACAAAAAGTAATAGAATAGTAACGCAGGTCATGCCTCAGATAACTTTAGGACCTGAAATTTTGAAAATTTGGTTCTCCCTCTACAGAGCTCCAAATGAGGTGGTCTCAGTGGCTATGGAAAACTTATGATGTCTAGCTTATTCTTGTAAGATTTCATAAGCATTGGAATTTATTTGACCTATGTGTGATACAAAAATATAAAATAATTATATGAACAGTAACTATACTATTTTTGTATAATTTAGCCAAATTTAAAAAATCATAATAAATTTTCTAGAACTTCAAATTGAGTGCTCTTTAACTTTGTGGAAAGCTCTATATGAGACTTACTTGCTAGCTAAATTTTATGAAAAAACTCATCCATTTAATCAAACTTTGGTTCAACGCAAGGATTGTTCAAATTTGAAGTCCAAAATGGGTTCATATGACACCAAATGACCTTCTTATGGTTCCATAGCCACTTGGGCACGTCCCAAAACACCATTATAGCCCAGGGAAGCATGCCAAATAGTTCACATCATCATGGAGTTCAATCTCACCATGCCACTCACATTTATACACATGCATACATAAGCTCATGGGTGGCAAAAACTTACATATACACTCATTTGGCTCCAAAATGTATACATAGATCACAATTTTATACATTTAAACTTTTGCAAGTGGTTACATCTCATATTTATATCATATAGATACAATTCTTGATAACAAAATGCTATAAAAATGCCTATTGCTCTACTCCTTTGTCTAAGTGCCATGCTTCAAAATATTTGGCCTCCATTCTTTGGTCCACTTGACTCACCTAGATATAATTAGGCATATGGAGGGAAAGAGTGAGATTTAAACATATATAATGGATGCATATATATGTCAAAGAATGCATGCATGTCATACAAACCTCTCATAAACACACATAAAACATTTTCTTGGTCATGTGAACTCATATATTTCAAACATAGGCTTTAAAGGGTATTGGTCTAGCCTCACCCAACTTTCTAGAGCCTTTTAGATTTGCTTTACCTATTTTCAAGAGAATTTTGACTTATCCTCACTTTTCTTGAGACTTTTGGCTTTGTCTCACTCAATCCTATGGACTTTTGGCTCATCGTCATCGATGCTAAGGGACTTTTGGCTTGACTATACCTATTCAAGTCACTTTGCATATATAAACACATTTCAAGAAGCATTATAGTACTATAGCAAGTAAGCAATAGCTAAAAACATTTCTTATAGTTTAAACATACACACAAGAACTCAAAGACAAGTAAACATTCAAGTTATACATGTGAGAAAAGGTAGGGAGCTACCTTAAAGTAAAATCACAACACTTTTCTCTTAAATTATTCTTCCCCTTTTTGGCCAAGCTCATGCAACTAGGTGGCACTTGATTCTTTTAGCCTAAACACATCAGACATGAATCACCCATAGGCATAAGCTTAAGCCTTATACAACTCTATGGAAGCTTAATTTGTTCTTAAACTTAGTTATGGTTCCATATAAGACCTAATGAAGCAACTATAGGAATTCATGATCATCGCTCTATTTTCTCCCTAATCTAAGTCTCTTGACTCTATTTAAACTCCTTAGAGTCATCACAATTTTATTTCAAGGAGTCTACATCTTCGTTGCTTCTTTATGTCTCAAAATGAAGCCTACACCTCCATCTCACAAACCAAAGTTTCTAAATTCATTCCAAGGCTTCCTTTGATGTTCATCTATCATATTTAGTCTCTTTCTAGCCTTAGAACAATTTAAAACACTCCCTAGGTGCATAGTTACATTTTGGCCGAGACACACACAACCATTAGCACCCATGGAGTTTGCTTCATCTTCTTTAAGGAGTTAGCACATGTGAGGCATCCTAGGTGTCTTGAGGACTCATATATACTCTTAGATTACTTAAATTGTCATTAGGGAGCTTCATTTTGGCCAAGGCACACTAAAATCCCTAACTTTGCTAACTTACATTCTATCCCTTCTTATTCAATTTCAATGGTATCTTCTTAATCCTCACACTCCATAACCCTTCTTCCTACCTTAGTTTGGATTGAATTCGTTCCCTCTTGATTGGGCCCATGCCTGGCCGAACATGTACATGCAAGAGGAGGGAAGGAAAAGCAACAAAAGTAATGAGTTCTTACCTTGTTTCAAGCCCTTTCCAGGAGCACTTTCCATTCCTTCAAGCTTCTCCTTCAATTTTTTCTCTCCTCTGGACCAGCTACAAATCAACCCCATATGAGTCGTGAAAATCATAGGAAGGAAGAAAAAGAGGAGAGGAACAATATTTGTGAAGGAAGAACTATGAAAATCTAAGAATTTCCTTACCTTTTTGGCTAGTCTTTCCTCCTTTCTTGGCTCCTCTTTTATGCATCCTGTATAATTGGTCTCACTTATGTTTTTAGGCAAATCATAAGTTGGCTATATGGAAAGGTGAAGGAAGGCATCATATATAAGAGAGGCTTCTTAGAAATTCCTTTTTAAAAATTCTATTTATGTCCCCTTTTCTTCATTTTTTTTTTGTTTTAAGCTCATTTTAACTCTTTTTTTAGAACTGTCTTTTCTATCATAAAATTTAGATTCTCTAACTTATAAAATGCCTTTGATTTCATGCAAATTGGATTTAAAATCCTCTTGAATGAACTAGTCAAAGTTCAGGTCAACTAACATTCTAAAACGTCTACCGAAAAGGGTTTAACTGTTCTGGGAACTATTATAGTTTTTAGGGCCTATGAAAACCACAGAAAACTCATTTTTCCCATTTAAAAATCTCTTTTATGAGTTTTTTAAAAAGTATCTGAAATTACAAAAATACTACTGCATATTTCTCAAACTTTTCATAGCCTTTCTGCCTTAGGTTTTTGGGTATCTCAAGCTTCATATCCTCATTATTTAAGGTCGAGATCACTATTCTAATTTTATTTGGTTTCAAATCATTTTATTGGGAAACTTTCTTTTATATCTGGTAAGTTTCATACATTTACAGAGAAACTGGATTTATAGTGAGGATTTTTGGAAGCCCTTTTACCCACATACTTTTTGTCGTGATTAATTAATGCAAAACTTAATAAAGAACCTTTAAAATAAATGATGAAACAGAGATAAAGTTACCACATACTTGCATATATAGCTTATTAATTTAGGCAACATCATAGGATTGGAACTTGAGCCACTGCAAATTTGAGATTGCATTATTATAAGATTACTTAATGACTAATAGAACTTGTTAACTTAATAATGGTAGACTTCATTCTTTGAAACTAGACAAACATTAAACTAGCAATTATTATAATAGTAGACTTTGTTCTTTGAAGCTAGACAAACAGGTTATATCTTCAAATCTTATGAGGATTAATGAAGCACCATGAGGCAAAATTACACCTTCAACAACCTACATATAAACAATGCCCTCAAGACACTCTTTTGTTTTTTTTTGTTTTAGTTTTGTTTTATTCAATTAGCTTTGCTTCATCTAATTATACCACTCACTCCTCAAGACACGTGCATGTCCACACTCTGCACACATATATATAAGCATGATGAGGATATTAACTCCTTCATTCATCTTTCTGTTCTTGTTCTATAGTTGTAGATAAAGAACATTTCCTTTCTTTTTAGGAAAAAAAGGAATTAAAAGAAAACTGAAGATATATTCTCTTTAATTAAATCTACCCATCTCATCATTATCTTTGCTCTCTCTTGCTCTCCATTTCATCGAACATTTAACATTCTACTTTCTACCATTCCATTGATAACTTCTATCTATATATCCTTTTCAATTGCTAATTGTTAAGATTATACTAAGATTTCCTTTTAGGATGGGCTTTTTATGAAAATATTTTTTTATTTTTATTTTTTTTGTTTTTTGTCTTTCTTCCATAAATATTTGCAGCAATCAAAGAGGAAGAGCTCCTCTTCTCTACTTTGCTTCTCACAACCACCTCACCCCTAGTTAAGGAAATCTAAAGAGCAACATAGAACAAGAATTACAAATTATAGAAATCTAAAAAGAAATAGGGCAATCTATAAATAAGATAAAGAAACAAATTTCTACAACATGTGCGTAAAAACACAAGTTACAATTTCTATTCTATTACATGCACAGACTATTCAAAGGAAAAAATTAATTTAACAATTAATGCCATATAATTGTGTGTAGCTCAAACCTTCGACGACAAGAGTAGAAGGAGTTGAGGAAGGCACTAGAATAAGGATGTTGGACTTCATGGCAAAAATGAAGAGGATGTTGGAACTAAGAAAACTAAATGCAATAGGGTTTGCTAACAAAAGGCAAAGATATTATTTGGTGGCAAGATTGAAAAATGGGAAAAAATATATTTTTTAATGAAACTGAGAGGGAGGGAAATTAATTTTATTTTTGGTGAGTTTATTTTTAGTGGTGATTGGAATTAATTGCTGGTATATCTACACTTATTAGTGGCCAATGAATATTTCCCAGTTTAATTTTAAGAACTTGTTAACCATGACAAAATTTTAACTATCAATTAATTGCCATTAAAAAAAGTTTTGGCATAGTTTTGAACTCCATTCTACTGGAATATTTTTTTCCCAAAATAATTATTCAAGTGTTGTTTACAAGTTAAAAGAATTATACTCGATCATAAGTCTGACATGAAAACTCTATTATCTCCGTTAATTAGAAAGTGAACAAATAGATTTAAAAGCAAACATGTAAAAGTGTAAAGAGAAACAAGCCCCACTTTATTGTGTGTGTATGGCTGAGGAAGAGAAATCCAAATTCAAGAAGGAAAGCTCGCAATTGTAATAAAGGTAGCTCTTTCCTCTTTTCCTCATGCATGGATGAATGTTGGTCTTATCTTTGAATGTGTGTATGTATGTTTTAAGCCATGAAAAGTGTTCTAGCATATGCATATGTACCATGGTACCATGATGTGATATTATAGTTTCAAATAATGTTTTATATGTTTGCTTGGGTTTGCTTGAATGTGGTGAAGCCAATAACCTTCTAGCCATGATGAGGATGAGCCAAGAACCCTTAAGAATGGTTGAGACAAAGCTTAGAGTCTCCCAAGAGTAAGACTTAGTTCAAAGCCTTTACGAAAAAGGGTGAGGCAAGTCCAAAATCCTTGAAGAGAATGGGTAAGGCTAATTCACTTACTTGGCAAGCCTATGTATACTTTGTATGACTTCTTGAATGCCAAGAATGCTTCTTAAATGATCACATGCTTCATGATGTTTATGTATGCATTTTTAGATATGGATTTGCATTTTTTATGTGTGATTGAAAGGGAGAAGAGTTATTGGGATTCTTAGAATCTCATTCCTTCCTCCCCACATGTCTAACATGTCTAGGTGGACCAAGTGAGTTGAAGAATAGAAGCCATCAAGCCTAGGAGAAGAAGTTTGACAAACAAGTGTGTGAAAATGATAAATTGTAACCATATGAGTGGCACATGATGTAATTCTTCATTGTATATGTTATATGACTTTATGAGTATATGTAAATATGTAAATTTATTATGTATGAATGAGATTTGATGCAATATGAATGGTATAGCATGATTTGGGTATGGAATGGCAAGACTTGTCATATGCATTCTTGTGTATAACTTGGGGTGGATGAGTGAGTTTGAGAAATCTGAGTTTATGCACCTTTGATACAAGTTTAATAGACCATTTTAGTATTTTTTTCATGTGCTCAAGTGGCCATGGTTGTCTTAGAAGTAATTTTGGATGATTTGAGACCCTTATATGACACAAATTGAGCTATTTTGCAACCTAATGTCAAGATTTGACCAAATGAATGAATTTGTCCATGAAATTTGGCTTCTATATAGATCTCATTTAGAGATTTTTGAAAAACTACAGACTAGATTATTTGGAGCTTTGTAGAATTCATTATGATTTTTCAAAATTGGTATTTTTCTGCTAAATTGATATAAACATTATTCATATAGTCAGTTTCTTAGGCTATGTCATTTGAGGGACAAATGATGTCCAATTCTCATGATATTTTACATATATAAACTAGACATAATAATATTTCCATGGCCACTAAGATCAGCCCAATTGGACATTTGACCAGGGAGATATAAATTTTTGAAGTTGAAAGACATTTCCAGTAGTGACAGGCAACCTTTGGTACTATTCTATCAATTTTCAATAGATACTAGCCTCTATTGTGGTATGGATTTATTTTTAACACAAATTAGAAATCTGTATATTTCTAAAATGGTAAATTATGTTTGATTTTAAATTTTATATAATTAGTTATGATTTTTTCAAGTTTATGATAGAAACTTGGAATTTAGTTCAAGGTTGCACACCTTGTTTTTATATATCCACTGCCTTTGCTTGAATTCTAGGCCACTTCTTGTGCTTGTTATGAGTTGTATTTGTATATTTAAATATGAAAATGATATGGATGAGTCCATATGGCCTACGAGACAAGAAATGAAAATTTTACTCGTAACGTACTGCAATTAAATGGAGTATTTTTAATAGCTTTTCTTGGGATTTTTATGTAATACAAGGAGATGAGCTTGGAAATGATGTGAGATGAGCTTAGTAATTATGGTGTTACATATTTAATATAATTTTTTGATTCTTTTAAATATGGTTTAATTTAGAAATTGTAACCTTTTTATGCAAGTAGAGCTACCCCAACGTTTTTGGCAATCTGATCATACACTAATAAAGTGTTTCTAAAAGGCATAGATTATAGTGGTTTGTCTCCTTTTTTATTTGTTTTTTTTCTTATTTTCATCATAGTTTTTTTTTCTTAATATAGAGGCCTTGCTTCTAAATTGCTAAGTTTGTGCTCTTCTTCTTATAGTATATTGGTTACCCACCTTTTTCCTACTTGTCATTGCACTTATATTTAATATGATTTTTGATTCTTTTAAATATACTTTAATTTAAAAATTGTAATTTTTATACAAGTGGACCTATCCCAACATTTTTTGCAATCTGATTGTACACTAGTAAAAAGGTCCTAAAAGGCTTGAATTAGAATGGTTTGTCTCCTTATTTATTTATTTTTTGCTTACTTTTGTTATAGTTTTTTTTATACAAAGGTATTTATTTATTTATTTTCGGTCCAAATTGCTAACCTTGTGCTCTTCTCCTTATAATATATTGGTTACCTACCCTTTTTCCCTTTTTCATCACACTTATATATAATATGATTTTTTTTATTCTTTTAAATGTACTTCAATTTAGAAATTGTAACTTTCTATATAAGTGGAGTAAGGATACTTCTATATCAAGAAAAAAAGCAATAAAAAAATTAGTAATAAATATATTATTCTTTTAAATATAGTTTAATTTAAAAATTGTAACTTTTTATATAAATGGACCTACCCCAACATTTTTTTCAATCTGATTGTACACTAGTAAGGTGATCCTAAAATGCTTGAATTAAAGTGGTTTGTCTCCTTATTTATTTATTTTTTGCTTATTTTTGTTATAGTTTTTCTTTTTCTTGATACAAAGGTATCCTTGTTCCTGATTGCTAAGTGTAACACCATAAATTCTAGCTCATTTCATGCTTTGAAATGGAATAATATCATGAACCATGTAGGTTTCCCATAGAAAAACTAAGGAAAAATGGATTGAAATTCACGTTGCGTCATATCTAAAAATTCAATCAGTGTCACATGGACCATGTGAGCTTATAGTATACACTTTCATATTTAATTACATCAAAACAACTCATTTGCATCAAAAAATCATGTCTACAACTCATGGAAACCGAAATAGAACATGAAATATGGAAGTTCATTCTAGGCCAGAATTGCTCCACTTTCTGACCAAACTTTGAAAAATCATAACTAATTCTAAAAAAATAAAAATCATGCAATCATTGTCATTCTGGGAAGTTTAGGATGTCTACTTCACAATAAAAATATGCCCAGACTATAACATGCATCACAGAGGACATTTGACATCCAAAATGGTCCAAAGGTTCGACTGAATTCTGGAACTATCATAGAATTCTACAGAAAACTTTGAAAATGTCCAATTAATTCCAAAAAAATATAATCCATGAAAATGATACCAATCTGGAAAGTTGTGGATGTTAACTAGAGAGAAAAAATATCTCTAGACCAGTTCATGAAGCTTAGACCTCAAAATTCAATGGAACAGTACTTCTGGTTAGGCAAATTTATTGATACTGGACAGAAACTTCAAAAATTCATATCTCCCTCTCTAGACTTTCAAATGAGATGCTTCCAGTCACAAGTTACTGTGATTGTCTAGTTTCTCTGTATACAATTTCATGGCAATTGGATATCATTTGAGTCTTGTGTGACAGAATGCAAATTCGGACCAAATGAATAGTGCAGCAAACCAGAAACCATGGAAATTGCCAATTTTGAAAAATCATAAAATATTATGTAGACCTCAAAAAATTATGATCTTTAGCTTCCCAAAAAACTCTAAATGAGACATAATTTCATGCCAAATTTTAGATTAAGAATAACTCATTTGGCCAAAAAGTGATATAGGGTTCCATTATGGTTAAATTTAGCTCCATATGGGATACCAAACTTGCCAAATGGCTTTCCCTTGGGTTAGCACCTTTTGGGTAAGTCTAAAAGTATATTTAAGTCTTGTGTGAGCTACCTAAATGGTCTCAAACCTCATGCAAATTATTTTGGCCATTCAACCCACATTTATGCATATTTCCATCATACTTTCACTTTGCATACTTTGGCATCTCATACTCAAAATATATGCTAGAAGTCATACATCATATTCATACATTTAAACATCACATAATATCATATTTACAAATGTATCAAGGTTCATAGTACATTTACAACATTATATACATCATGAACCATCATTATGGTTTCAAAATGGACAAAACAAGACATAAGTTTGTCAATCTCCCTTCTTCATTATTGTTGGCTCCCTTTACCATAATTACTTAGTCCACCTAGCATGTTAGATCATTGGAAAGGAGGGGATGAGATTCAAAGAATCCCAATAGCTCATCTCCTATTCAATCATACATAATATGTGCAAAGCAAGCCTTAAAAATGCATGCATGGACATAATACAAATCATAAGCATTCAAGAAGAAAGCTTAGTATGTGAACAAGCCATACAAATCATTCAAGAGCTCATCAAGTATTTGGATTGGCCTCACACTTTTCCTCATGAATTTTGGACTTGCCTCACCCATTCTTTAAGCACTTTAGACTCAACCATACTCTTGGGAGCTCGCTTTACTTTTGGGAGACTCTTTACTTTGTCTCAACCAAGTTCAAGGGTTCTTGGCTCATTCTCACCATGGTGAAGAGTTCTTGGCCTCTCCACACTCAAGCAAACTCAAACAAACATCATATATTCATTTGAAAACATAACATGACATCATGAAATCATGGCATATAAAATCATGCTAGTATACTTTTCATGACTTGAAAATACTCATACACACATTCTAAGACAAGCTAAACACATATGAGAGAAGGTAGAGAGAGCTCCCTTGGAAGCAATTACACACTTTTTCCTTAAGCCTTGAGTCTTCTCCCTTGACCTCACACACCTTAGAAGGTAGAGATCATTTCTCTTGGCCTAGACACACCAAAAGAAACATGAATTACTTATGGGAACAAGCCTTGGCATTATACACACTTTATATGATGCTACTTTGGTTTATGGCTCCATTATGCTTCCATAAGGCACTTAATGAAGCAACTACAAAAATTTATGATCTTGGCTCCCTTCTCTCCTTCAATCTATGATTCTTGACTCCATTTAGACTCCTTAGAGTCATTATACAATTATTTTAAGGAGTCTAACTAGGAGTTGCTTCATTATGCTACATTATGGAGCCTACACCTCCATCTCAATATTTATGGTTTCTAAAATGTTTCTAAGGCTTCCTCTCATCCTCTTCCATCATATATGACTCAAAAATAAGTTTAGAACCAATTTAAACACTCCCTAGCTACTCCCCCCACGCTTGGCCGAGACAATGCAAGAATTTTGGGTTCATGGAGTTTGCAATTTTTCCTTAAAGGGAGAGGGACTTGGGGGGCTTCCTAAGGGTCTTGGGAACTCAAACAAACACTTACATAAGCTAGGGAATTCTTGAATCCAATCAGATTTTGTCATATGTTCAAGAATCCCTAACTTTGCTATCTTGAATTCTAATAGTTCATTTCGATCCCTAATTGCTTTATTGGATCCCTTATGCCTCAAAGCCTCACTTGCTATCATGTTTAGACCAGAATTGGACCCCTATTATATAACCCCTATTCTGACCAAAACCATAAAGGAAAAGAAATTCAAGAAGAAGCAACAAAGTCCCACTTTGCTTACCTTGTTTATAAGCTTTCCAAGGGAGCTTCCTTATGCTACCAAGGACTCTCTCAAATCCTCTCTTCCCTCCCCTAAATGAACCACATATCAGCACCAAATTAAATTCCAAAACCATAAGAAGGAAAAGGAAGAAGAGGGGAAGAAGTTTAACAAGGCAAGGAGTAGGAAAAAGTGGCTAAAACTTACACTTTTCAAAGCTTCTTCTTCCTTCCTTGGCCTCCCCTCTTGTGCACCACTCTCAGTCCTTCTTAATTCTGTTTTAACATGTGGGAGAGTTGGTGAGGAGATCTTACCAGAGGTGGGACGTTTTTATAAGCCTAAGGATTCATTTAAGCAACTTTTAAAATTTACAATTTAGTCCCTCTTTGTAGTTTTATTCGTTTGGGCTCATTTCAACTCCTTTATAAGAACCGTCTTTTCCATCATATTCCTTAGGCTCTTAATCATAATAATTGTCTTTGGAATCACTCAAAAAGGATCTAAAACCATTCCGAACCATTCGGTCAAAGTTTCAATCAACTAATAATCGAAATTGCTCACTAGAGGAGTTTCAACTGTTCTAGGGGTTCCCATAGTTTTTAGGGCTTTTAAGAACCCTAGAAAACTTAAAATTTTCATTTAAAGGCCCTCTTGTGAGGTTTCCAAATTTTTCAAAAATTACAAAAATGCCCTTACTTTCTTCGGCAAATTTTTTGAGCTCTTCTGGCTTTGGTTTTTAAGCATTTTAAACCTCAAATCCTCATTTTCTAATATTTAATATTTTATCCTAATTTTATTTGGTCATGAATCCTTCTATTTTGAAGACTTCCTTTTATATCTGGCCTATTTTTTATGTTTACGAAGAAACAAAACATCGCGTTTCTCACGTTTATAGAGGGACTGGATGCTATATTTCTCCCCTTTTTAAATAAATTTCATCCTCAAAATTTGGGGTATGCCTTTCTGTTACTCCTTTCTTTTATGGCTAACTGCTCTTTTCTTTCCCTTCTTCTTGGCTTTATACACTTTTTCTCAGCGATTTTACTTGTTTCGATTTTCTCTCAGCTAGGGGAATTTCATTGCTAGCCCATAATGGAAAGTTCTATTATTATAGAGTACTAGCTAATTCTTCTCATAAAGGAAAGAAATTTCTTACTTTTAAGGCCTATCTTAGGAGAACTTACTAATCATATCGGGTTAATCTTAACCCGTTTGTAGAGGTTAACATTTTTTTCAGTGGACTTATTTACACATCTTAGGAGGTAACATATTTTGTATCACATCTCCCGTATCCTCTCTCAATGGCTTCTCATAACATCTCATTATCTTTTCTAATCATTACAGCCGTCGAAGGTTTTTGTCTGTCTGTTTACTTATTTACATGTACCGTCTGCTGTTTATCTATGTGTTCTTTCTTACTAACTCATCCCATGATTACAATTCATAATTTTTTCTATCATATGCCTCACATTTCAATTACTTACTGGGATTACAGCTCCTTTGAGGAGTTTTCACTTTTAATGATCTTAGTTTCTCTATTTGCTACTATATCTGTCTCTTTAGGCCAGGACTTTTTTCTCACTTTCTTTGCTCACTTACAATGGCATTTTATAGTCCCTCATTTCAATACTAATAGGCCTAACATATGTGTCTCATACTGGCATCAAAGAGCTACTACCACTGACTACTGTTGAGTTCTGATGGAATGCTAGTTATTCTCACAATTTTACTCACTGGAGATATATAGTATCACTTACCTTATATAAAAACTGCACCTAACCCTTTTCTGAATACATAAGTTAGCATGCAGGGATCTCTCTATCCCTCGATCAGGGATATTGTCTACTAGGTAGTGGTTCATCTAGTTCTAACTCTGGAAAGCTAATTTCCTACTTTCCTAATCCCATACACTGTGCTCATCTAAAGAGAGCTAGTTAGTGGTCTAATTATCTAAGTAAAACCTTCATATCTCTGTAGCAACAGTCTACCAGACTCAGAAGGTCTTTAGTCTCTAAGATAAAAGCAAAATGAAACTGTACTTGTCTCTGAGACTAATTGCTCTGTAAAACTATCTCAGACTGTCATCTCACTAGAGAAATATCATGCTGTGGCTAGGGCTCTTTGTAACTCTGTGGGATCTACTGTGACCCCTGGGTCTATTGCAACTTTTCAGAGTCCTGCTAGGGTCTACTGCAATCCGCTATGCTATGTTAGGATCTACTATGATCCATCTTTAGGAGATGTTAAAGCCTAAGATTACTGTATTTGATAGTAAAACACATGCTTACTAAGTCCAGTAACTATCACTCATAATAGCTGAGACTAAACTCAAAGGTACATCGTACTCTTCGTACAAAGTGGGTTCTGTGTCATCTGATTCTCGAGGATCCTATCATATCGATACTAGGGAGCATTTCAATTTTCGCTCACTACTCCTCATAGGATCCTTAGATTCCCACTTCATCCCCTTCTTCTTAGGACTTCCTCTTCTTACTCTATTGACTTGCTTACTTTACATATACTCATTCTAGCCTTCCTCTTATATCTTGTAATTTCTAACTATGCCCATTATAAAGTCCCACATCGGATGGAAAGGTCCTGGGAACGGCCCATATAAGTGGGGAGAATCCTTCCCCTCACGAGCGTGCTTTTCCCTTAAGCGAATGATGGGTAACCAAGCCCTTGAAGCTCGGGAAGAGACAAAAACTTTAAGAGCATGTGCTTGCACTGCGACCAAGGAACAATACTCGTAAGGGCTCTATATGTGTAATGTAGAGTCCCACATCGGATGGAAAGGTCCTAGAAACGACCCATATAAGTGGGGAAAATCCTCCCCTTCACGAGCGCGCTTTTCCCTTGAGCGAAGGATGGGTAACTAAGCCCTCGAAGCTCGGGAGGAAACAAAAACCTTGGGAGCGTGTGCTTGCACTGCGACCAAGGAACAATACTCGTGAGGGCTCTATATGTGTTGGTATCAGAGTTGGCCTAGCCGCATGTGCAACCTAAGGATGGGTTGGCCCCAAGGGGGTGGATTATAAAGTCCCACATCGGATAGAAAGGTTCTGGGCTAAGACCTTATAAGTGGGGGAGAAGCTTCCCCCACCAGACACGCGTTTGCCTAGAGCAAAGGCTAGGTTAGCGCACCCTCAAAGTTCGGCAAGCGACAAAACCTAGGCAGCGGGCAACCGACATGGGATAATACGTTGAAGGGCCCACCACCCCGCGATGTACGTTTTCCTTGAGCGAAGGCTGAGTAACCAAGCTCTCAAAGCTCGGAAGGTGACAAAACCCTTGGGAAGGCCGGGTCAAAGACCCACGAACTAGGGGACAATATGTCTGGTGGCTTTGTAAGTGTGTTGGTATCAGAGCCGGCCTTGCCGTATATGCAACCCGATGACAGGTTGGCTCCAAGGGGGTAGATTGTAAAGTCCCATATCGAATAGGAAGATCCTGGGCTAAGGCCTTATATGTGGGGGCGAAGTTTCTCCCACCAGACGCGCGTTTACCTAGAGCGAAGGCTGGATCAATGCACCCTCAAAACTCGGCAAGCAACAAAACCTAGGCAGCAAGCAACCGACCTGGGACAATACATTGAAGGGCCCACCACCCCGAGACGTGCGTTTTCCTTGAGCAAAGGCTGGGTAACCAAGCCCTAATACCAACACACTTAGGCCATGTTTGGTACAAAGGTTATGAGAGGGAAAGGAAAGGAAAGCAGTGCGGATTCCCTGGTCCCTGCTGTTTGGTACGCAGGCTTCCCTTTCCAATGGAATAAAATTTTCCTTTAAATGATGGAATGTGCTTTCCTTTGATAAACTGATGGAATGGGCTTTCCCTGGGTGGAGGATAATATTTTTAGATGGCTAATTATTATTTTTTTAATTTTAGAAATAAAAAAATAAATGTAAAGATTCCTTTCCATTCCCATTCCCTTTCCCATTCCCATTCCCATCAAAATTCATTCTACGTACCAAACGTACCCTTACAGAGCCTCCAACGGTATTGTTCCTTGGTCGTAGTGTAAGCACGTGCTCTTAAGGTTTTTGTCTTCTCCCGAGTTTCGAGGGCTTGGTTACCCATCCTTCGCTCAAGGGAAAAGCGCGTCTGGTGGGGGAAGCTTCACCCCCACTTATAAGGCCTTAGCTCAGGACTTTCTTATTCGATGTGAGACTTTACAATCCACCCCTCTTAGGGCCAACCCGTCCTTAAGTTGCACAGGCGACTAGGTCAGCTCTGATACCAACACACTTACAGAGCCACTAGATGTATTGTCCCCTGGTTCATGGGTCTTTGACCTTGCCTTCCCTAGGGTTTTGTCGCCTTCCGAGTTTTGAGGGCTTAGTTACCCAGCCTTCGCTTAAGGAAAACGCGCGTCTCGGGGTGGTGGGCCCTTCAACGTATTGTCCCAGGTCGGCCCACTGCCTGGGTTTTGTCGCTTGCCGAGCTTCAAGGGTGCGCTGACCCAGCCTTTGCTCTAGGCAAACGTGCGTCTGGTGGGGGAAGCTTCGCCCCCACTTATAAGGCCTTAGTCTAGGACCTTCCTATCCGATGTGGGACTTTACACCCATGTTTTTCTTTTAAGTGCTTTGGCACCTGGGCATCTCACAAATTGAGTATGGTGAACATCTCTGGCAGGAGAGAGGCTATACACTAGTCCCTATTCATTTCACTTATATAAATTATAAGGGACTCAGGCTATGCATATTGAATCTGAATATTTTTTACTAGGGATTCCTTTTTGTACACTTTTTTCATTATTATGATATTACTAGAATTCCTTTACCTTTTTCTTCTGACTTATCTCGTTATCTAGTTAACTAGGAAACCCTTCGATTATCAGGACACTTTGATGATTGATGCCATTGTTTGCTATCCACTCAAGTCACATTACTACTGGGTTGGCCAGACCCAATATTATGTAACCATTATTGTAAGCAAACCATAATGTCAAAAACTAATACACAGACATTTTATTAAATTGGGAACTTAAATTTTATGATGAAAAAGACAGTTCTTAAAAATGAGCTAAAACGAAGCCGAAATGAAATGGCCATTATGGAAGGGCAAAATTAGAAATAAAAGGTTCTAGAATGTCCTAAACACTTCCACACTTTTCTTCCATCTTCTCCTTTTTATTGAGCATGAAATTTTCTACCCAAAATATAAAAGTTATTATGCTCTCTTAGGCACACAAGAAGGAGGAGAAAAAGAGGAAGAAAACAAGGAAAAACTAGACCTATGGGGGAAATTCGAATTTGCCAAGGAGAAGGGAACCAAGGAAGAAAAGATTTGAAAACAAGCTTGAAACTAAAGTCAAGAGAACCCTACTCCACCTAAGTGCTCTTGTGAGACCAAGGAGGGAAAGGAATTCGCAAAGAAAGCTTGTATAAATTAAAAGGTAGCTCTCCACCTCATTCTCTTGCATTCTTGTGTGCATATGTATATTTTGTGTGCTTGTATATGCTCTTGTGATTTGAGAACATACCACTTGATGTCTTGAAATTTCATTGGTACCAATGTGTCTTCTTGAATGACTATGGTTGTGGAAAGAGTTCATAAGGATGAGGTAATGCCAAAAGTCCCTTAATGATGGTGAGGAGATGCCAAAAGTCTCATGGCATGGGTGAGATAAGGCCAAAAGTCCCTTAAATGGGTGAGACTAAGTCAAAAGTCTCGAGACTAAGTCAAAAGTCCCTAGGCCAAGAGTGAGATAAATCTAAAAGTCCTAAAATTAGAGTAAGGCTAAACTAAAAGTCCATAGAGCATGAAAGTGGTCTTGACATGTTGATGTGGCATGAAATGAGATTTATTGCACACTTTATGCCTGCATATTTATATATTTGATATATGTATGCCTTGAATGTAGTGTGAATTGGTGTTTAAGCTATTAAGATTCTTGTAATCTCACCCCCTCTTTTCCTCTCATGCTTAAAATGTTTAGGTGGTGCTCAAGGCCAAGGAAATGCAAGCCAAGAACACTAAATAACTACACTTTGTTTAATTTGTAGTTTAAATTGTAATGGAGTGTCAAGAAGCATTGTACATATTATTTTTGGTTGTGTAAAACCTTGAACATATGTAACATGATGTATAGACTATATGTATAATGTATGTAGTATCAAATCAATGAAATTATGTAATTGGACCCTTGAATGGCATATATGTTTAGTACATAAATGGATGTTGAGAGACCAAAATAAGATGCATGGGGTTTGGAACCATTTGGACAGTCCCTACAAGTCATATTTGTGCTTTGAAACTTGCCCAAGAGGTGCCAAACAATTAAGAAAGCCATTTGGACAAATTGGTAGCCTATAGGGAACAAAAATTTACCATTTTGGGAAGCCATACTACTTTTTGTCCAAATAAACTCTTCTTGGTTTAAAATTTGGCATGATCTAGAGCTTATTGAGAGATTTTTTAAAAGCTAAAGTTGGTAATTTTTGGAGGTCTATGGAATATTTGGTGAATTGTTGAAGTTGAAAATTTTTCTGATTTTGGTCTTTAGTACTGTAGAACTGGTCCAAAATTAAATTCTATTACTCATGGAACAAATGATGTCCAATTGCTACGAAATTTTATACAAAGAAACTATACATTCCCAGTGACTTGTGCCAACTAGAAACACCTAATTTAGAGATCTAGAAAGGGAGATATGAATTTTTGAATATTCTGTCCAGTATCAAGACCCTTACCTGACCTGAGTTACTGTTCTATTGAATTTTGAGCGTTGGGCTACCTGAACTAGTCTGGAAATATTTTTTCCCTCTAGATAACATCTACAAATTTTTAAATTGGTATCATTTTCATGGATTAGATTTTTTTGGAATTAATTGGATATTTTCTAAGTTTGCTGCAGAATTCTGTAATAGTTCCAGAACACAGTTTGATCTTTAGACTTTTTCAAATATCAAACGCCCTCTGTGATGGATTTATGATCTAGGAATATTTTTAATGTGAAGTAAATATCCGTATCTTTCCAAAATGACCAAGAATGTATGTTTTCAATTTTTCTAGAATTAGGTATGATTTTTCAAAATTTAGCCAAAAAAGGGGCCAAATCTGGCCGAAAATAAACCTCCATATTCTATGCTCCATTTCGATTTCCATGAGTTTTGAGCATGATTTTATGATAAAAATGAGTTGTATACATGTAATTAAATATAGGAAGGTACAGTATGAGCTCACTCGGTTCACATGGCATCGAACGAAATTTTTATACGCGACGCAATGTAAAAATAATCAATACTTTAATGTCATTTTCTTTCCTCTCACATGAATTGATTGATATGAGATATAAAAATAACAGGGAATTAGGTAAGAAATTATGGTATTACATCCTTGCTTCTAAATTGCTAAGCTTGTGCTCTTCTTCTTATAATATATTGGTTACCTACCTTATTTTCATTTTGTCATTGCACTTATATTTTATATGATTTTTTTATTCTGTTAAATATAGTTTAATTTAAAATTTGTAACTTTTTATATAAGAGGACCTTCCCCAAAATCTTTTACAATCTGATTGTACGCTAGAAAAGTGGTCCTAAAAGGCTTGAATTAGAGTGGTTTGTCTCCTTATTTATTTATTTATTTATTGCTTATTTTTGTCATAGTTTTTTTTTTTCTTGATATAGAGGTATCCTTGCTTCTAAATTGCTAAGATTGTGCTTTCCTTCTTATAATATATTGGTTACCCACCCTTTCTCCACTTTTCATTGTATTTATATTTAATATGATTTTTTGATTCTTTTAAATATAGTCTAATTTAAAAATTGTAACTTTTTATACAAGTGGACCCACCCCAACATTTTTTGCAATCTGATTGTACATTAGTAAGGTGGTCCTAAAAAGTTTGAATTAGAATGTTTTGTCTCCTTATTTATTTATTTCTTTCTTTCTTATTTTTGTTATAGTTTTTTTTTCTTAATATAGAGGTATCCTTATTCCAAATTGTTAAGTTTGTGCTCTTTTCCTTATAATATATTGGTTACCCACGCTTTTTTCTTTTTTCATTGCACTTATATTTAATACGATTTTTGTAACACAATATTATATTAACCCCAACTAGTCTCCACTTAGACTTGATTCTATATGATTTCCAAAAAAAAGAACAAACTGTGACATTTTCATACTATATATCGAGATTTAAACACTCATATTTTGCCCCGTGGATCTCATGAACCCATCAATCGCATATTCTATTCAAACTCTATTTATACAACTCATACATAGCATAAAACAACCTATGAACCACAGATATGAAGCCAAAAACCTCAAAATGTAATTTCTCAAAACGGGCCCAAAAGTAAGATTTTTGGCTCTAATTTTGAAAAATCATAACTAATTTTAGCAATATAGGAATCAAGCAAACCATAGCTTTGTGGAAATCTATAGATGTTAAATTTACACTAAAAATCATTTAAAACCACAATCTCAGCGGTTGGATCATGTTTGATAGTGAAAAAGAGACAGAAGTCTGGCTGTCCCTGATACTAATACAACTTGTAGTCATGAACTTCAAAAATTCATCTAACTAATTCCACAAAACTCCAATCTGGGAAAGTGATACTGATTTGGAAAGCTACAGATGTTAAGTATAGGGAAAAAATAGGTCCAAAGCATTTCAATAGCCTTTAGACCTCGAAAAATGATGGAACAATAACAAAGGTTGGATGGCTTCCCTGATGCTGACACAGAATTTCATAAAATTATTTCTCCCTCTATAGACCTCCAATTGAAGTGCTTCTAATTGGTATAGGTCACTGTGGATGTTTAGTTTATGCTTATAAAATTTCATGACAATTGGACACCGTTTGCCCCATGAATGTCATAGGTTTATTTTTAGACCCATGGTAACAGTGCACTAACCAAAACCAAAAAATTCTCCAAGTTCAATAATTCGCCAAATATTTCCTAGACCTCCAAATATTTGGTACTTTATCTTCCTAAGAAGCTCTTAACAAAATCTAGAGGCATGCCAAATTTCATATCAAGAAGAACTCATTTGGTCATACTTTGACAGAGCTTGCAAATTTGGCAAGTTTGATACTATATATAGTTCAAAATAAATGTAAATGGCCTCCTACATGTTCTAGCACATCTTGGGCAAGTTTTAAAGTATAAACACAATATATATGAATTTCCCAAGTAGTTTAAGCCATCACACATCTCAAACTCACTAGGTTACGAGCAAAAATACACCATAACATACAAGCCACAAAGGAGCTAAATCTCATATTTCCATTGCTTTGGCTCTATATATGGTTCACACATCATTTATACATATATTTACACTTACTTAAACATTTAAATCTAAAAAATAATATGTACATATCCATTTTGGCACTTTTTTACATAAAAAACAAGCCATACAACTAGCTAAGCATGATCATCTAGGCTCCTTGGCTTGCACTTTAGTCTCTTTGAGCTCCACCTAACATGTTAAGATGAGAGAGGGAAGGGGGTGAGATTCATGGAATCTCAATAGCTCATACACTCATTCAAGGAAGCAATCAAGGCATATAAATAAGTTAAAGTATACAAGTAGGCATCTAACCATTCACAATCATTCAACATATGATTTACATGCCATGAATATCATATCAATGCTAAGAATAAGTTTTAAGGACTTTTGGTCTAGTCTCACCCTATTTTAGAGACTTTTGGATTGGCCTTACCCTTGGTCTAGGGACTTTTAACTTAGCCTCCCTCGTTCATGAGACTTTTTGCCTTGTCTCACCCATTTCTAAAAACTTTTGGCTCTACCTCACCTATCACAAGGGACTTTTGACACTACCTCACCCAAACAATTTTTACAACCCAAAATATAAGTATATTGGTACCAATGCATCATGCCAACATCAAATGGCATGTCTCATAATAGAAACACATACACAAGTATACAATGACTATTACACATCCAAAAATGCAACAAGAAAGAGTGGAGAGCTACCTTATAAGCTAACACAAGCCTTCCTTTTCAATTTCTTTTCTCTCTTCTTGGTTTCACAATCACAACTAGATGGAACTACTTTTCTTGGGCCTAGACACAACAAAGAGCATGCAATTACTCTCTCATAATTCAAATAAACACTTATAAAGTTAGGGGGTTCTTCATCAAGGCAAACCCTACAAAGTATGTAAGAACCCCTAGTTTCTACCTTTAGAATTTCACTAACTATTCTTCTACTTCCTTTATATGTCTCAACTTATTACACTCTAATTCAAGGGTTTCTTGCTCATTCTAGGTTAGAACATAGCTATCTTACTAACAACCCATAAAAAGGAAACTTAGAAGGAAAAGAATAAAGTCAAGAAGAAGAAGCATAAAAATCTTTAAGGGTTCTTACTTTTCTTCCTTGGTTTCCTTCCTTCTCTCTTAGCTTCTCTTAGTTTCTCTCTCTCTCTCTTAAGCCTTTTTCTCTGTTTTGGATAAAGCTTAGGTCAGTTAAAAGAAAAGGAGAGGATCTGGACTCTTTAAGAAGTAAAATTCTCCTTTTTCACGTTTTTTCAGACTAACTCTCACTATAGCAAAAAATAACCTTCGCTACGGCAAGCATATATCAGTCCCAAACCCCTCTCTTGCTACAGTGTGCGCTATTGTGAGGAACTCTCTGGTTTTTGTATGGGATGCCCAAACTCGCTATAGCTAGAAGCATTTTCGCTATAGCAAATAGGCACATTCGTTATAGCTAGCTCATTTCTCGCTATAACGAATAGGTACATTCGCTATAACCGGGTTATAACTAGCAGAAAAGGCTTGAATTTAAGTGGTTTGTCTCCTTATTTATTTATTTTTTGCTTATTTTTATTATAGTTTTTGTTCTTGATATAGAGGTATCCTTGCTTCTAAATTTTTAAGCTTGTGCTCTCCTTATTATAATATATTTGTTAGCCACTCGTTTTTCACTTGTCATTGCACTTATATTGAATATTATTTTTTGATTCTTTTAAATATACTTTGATTTAAAAATTGTAACTTTTTATACAAGTGGACTTGCACCAACATTTTTTGTAATCTAATTGTACACTAGTATGGTGGTCTTAAAAGGCTTGAATTGGAATGGTTTGTCTCCTTATTTATTTATTTTTTGCTTTTTTGTTATATTTTTTTTTTCTTGTTACTGAGGTATCCTTGCTCTAGATTGTTAAGCTTGTGCCCTTCTCCTTATAATATATTGGTTACCCACCCTTTTTTCTTTTGTCATTACACTTATATTTAAAATTATTTTTTGATTCTTTTCATATAGTTTAATTTAGAAATTATAACTTTTTATACAAGTGGAGTTACCCTAACGTTTTTGGCAATCTGATTATACACTAGTAAGGTGGTCCTAAAAGGCTTGAATTAGAGTAGTTTGTCTCCTTATTTATTTATTTATTATTTTTGTTGTAGTTTTTTTTTTCTTGATATAAAGGTATCCTTGTTCCAGATTACTAAACTTGTGCTCTTCTCCTTATAATATATTGGTTACCTACCTTTTTTCATTTTGTCATTGCACTTATATTTAATATGACTTTTTTATTCTTTTAAATAAGGTTTAATTTAAAAATTGTAACTTTTTATATAAGTGGACCTACCCCAACATCTTTTACAATATGACTGTACGCTAGTAAAGTGATTCTAAAAGGTTTGAATTTTAAGTGGTTTGTCTCCTTATTTATTTATCTTTTTCTGCTTATTTTTGTTATAGGATTTTTTTTCTTGATATAAAGGTAACCTTGCTTCTAAATTGCTAAGATTGTGCTCTTCTTCTTAATATATTGGTTACCCACCCTTTCTCCACTTGTCATGTCACTTATATTTCATATGATTTTTTTATTCTTTTAAATATAGTTTAATTTAAAAATTGTAACTTTTTATACAAGTGGACCCACCCAACATTTTTGGTAATCTAATTGTACACTAGTAAGGTGGTCCTAAAAAGCTTGAATTAGAATGTTTTGTCTCCTTATTTATTTATTTATTTATTACTTATTTTTGTTATATTTTTTTTCTTAATATAGAGGTATCTTTATTCCAGATTACTAAGCTTGTGCTCTTTTCCTTATAATATATTGGTTACCCACCCTTTTTTTTGTCATTGCACTTATATTTAATACAATTTTTTTATTCTTTTAAGTATAGTTTAATTTAAAAATTGTAACTTTTTATATAAGTGGACCTACCCCAACATTTTTTGCAATCTAATTATATACTAGTAAAGTGGTCCTAAAAGGCTTGAATTTAAGTGGTTTGTCTCCTTATATATTTATTTTTTGCTTATTTTTATTATAGTTTTTTTCTTGATATAGAGGTATCCTTGCTTCATGCTTGTGCTCTTCTTCTTATAATATGTTTGTTAGCCACTAATTTTCCACTTGTCATTGCACTTATATTGAATATTATTTTTTGATTCTTTTAAATATACTTTGATTTAAAAATTGTAACTTTTTATATAAGTGGACCTGCACCAACATTTTTTGTAATATGATTGTACACTAGTATGGTGGTCTTAAAAGGCTTGAATTGGAATAATTTGTCTCCATATTTATTTATTTTCTGCTTTTTTTGTTATAGTTTGTTTTTTGATACAAAGGTATCCTTGTTCTAGATTGCTAAGCTTGTGCTCTTCTCTTTATAATATATTGGTTACCCCCCTTTTTTCCTTTCTTCATTACACTTATATTTAATATGATTTTTTTATTCTTTTCATATAGTTTAATTTAAAAATTATAACTTTTTGTACAAGTGGAGTTACCCTAACGCTTTTGGCAATCTGATTATACACTAGTAAGGTGGTCCTAAAAGGCTTGAATTAAAGTGATTTGTCTCCTTATTTATTTATCTTTTGCTTATTTTTGTAATAGTTTATTTCCTTGATATTGAGGTACCCTTGTTTTAGATTGCTAAGCTTGTGTTCTTCTCCTTATAATATATTGGTTACCCACTTTTTTTCCTTTTGTCATTACACTTATATTTAATATGATTTTTTGATTCTTTTAAATATAGTTTAATTTAGAAATTGTAACCTTTTATACAAGTGGAGCTACCCCAACGTTTTTGGCAATATGATTTTACACTAGTAAGGTGGTCCTAGAAGGCTTGAATTTGAGTGGTTTGCCTCCTTATTTATTTATTTATTGCTTATTTTTGTTATTGTTTTTTTTCTTGATATAGAGGTATCCTTGCTTCTAAATTGCTAAGCTTGTGCTCTTCTTCTTATAATATATTGGTTACCCACCCTTTCTCCACTTGTCATATCACTTATATTTCATATGATTTTTTTATTCTTTTAAATATAGTTTAATTTAAAATTTGTAACATTTTATACAAGTGGACCTACCCCAACATTTTTTGTTATCTAATTGTACACTAGTATGGTGGTCCTAAAGGGCTTGAATTAGAATGGTTTGTCTTCTTATTTATTTATTTTTTGTTTATTTTTGTTATATTTTTTTTTGACACAAAGGTATCCTTATTCCATATTACTAAGCTTGTGCTTTTCTCCTTATAATATATTGGTTACCCACCCTTTTTCCCTTTGTCATTACACTTATATTTAATATGATTTTTTGATTCTTTTAAATATAGTTTAATTTAGAAATTTGAACTTTTTATACAAGTGAAGCTACCCCAACGTTTTCGGCAATATGATTATATACAGTAAGGTGGTCCTAAAAGGCTTAAATTAGAGTGGTTTGTCTCCTTATTTATTTATTTATTTATTATTATTATTATTTGCTTATTTTTGTTATAGTTTTTTTTCTTGATATAAAGGTACTCTTGTTCCAAATTGCTAAGCTTATGCTCTTCTTCTTATAATATATTGGTTACCCACTCTTTTTTCCTTTTGTCATTACACTTATATTTAATATGATTTTTTGATTCTTTTAAATAAAGTTTAATTTAGAAATTGTAACCTTTTATACAAATGGAGCTACCCGAACGTTTTTGGCAATCTAATTATACACTAGTAAGGTGGTCCTAAAATGCTTGAATTAGAGTGGTTTGTCTCTTTATTTATTTATTTTTTGTTTATTTTTGTTATAGCTTTTTTTTCTTGATCAAAGGTATCCTTGCTTCCAAATTGCTAAGCTTGTGCTCTTCTCCTTATAATATATTAGTTACCCATCCTTTTTCCTTTTGTCATTGTACTTATATTTAACATGAATTTTTTATTCTTTTAAATGTAATTTAATTAGTGTTTTCTATTGATAATATGTTAAAATTTCTGGCAATTATGCAGGCAACTGACCCAGTCAACTTCATCATCCTACTAGGTAATTCTTAGCCTCCTTTATAATTCCATTTAATTACTTGCAATATGGTGCAAATTTATCATGCACTATTTATGTTATCCTGGCACGCATTGCATTTGACAGGTCAGGAAGACGCTGTGCCGCAGTGGAGATTAGTTCATGCATCTGATTTGTGTGACCCTCATCAGTTGTGTATTGGTTTAACCTAAAAATTTAGATTATTGAATTCGTTAGAAAATCTTATATAGATAACAATAGCTGTCATTTGTATCCTTAGTCATATTCACATTTAAGTATATTGCATATAAACAGCTGAGTTATGTTGATTCAGTAATTAAAAAAGAAGGTAAAATTAGTGTTATCCATTTTCAAAAACTGTACCCAAGAAATTGCAAAAGCATATAGGTACATAGGACCCACATTCCATCACCATGAACAAGAGGCAATTGGCTTCCTATTAAATGCCCCACTATTCATTGCTTCCTAACAACTTGATTGATAATGGTTTATTCTTTCACAATTAGTTATTTGCTATCCTCTTTTGTATTTGGGTATTGCATGGTTTTAATATGGAACAGATAGAAATAGCCCTTTGCTTAACCTTTGAGCTAGGTTTGCTTTTGAGGCACATGACTTTTTAAGGGATAGGACTTACCTCATAATAATCACACAGTAGCATATAACTAGCTATGCATTGTTCAAGCAAAAAAAGAAGCTCTGCTATCTTAAAGTAAGTCTAAAAAGCTCAAAATATTTCACTGGACACTTTTTTCTTCCATTAGAGAAAGAATAGCAAGTAATTAGGACACAAGGTACGTGGGAACAAACACTCTGCTACTATGTTCAGAATTGTACCCAAAAATAATAATGATTAATACAGACCAACAAATTTATATGTAGGACCAATTCACAATTCCTCACCCTTTTTTAATAGTTTTCCATTACAAAATCTAAATGTCCCAATCCAGCAAATGAGCTAAATCTAACTTTTCTAGTTAAAATAAATAAATTAAAATATATCAATATATATATATATATATATATATATATAAGGGCACTAAACACAAACTCCAAAAGTACACATCTGCCTGATTAGAACTACTTTTCTAGAGTTTATGTGCTAATTAAACTTGACCAATTAAAGCATGAACATTACGAGTGGAAAACGACAAAAAGAGTAGAGGTCGAACAAGAGTTTCAAAAGACTGGTGAGGACTTTTGGAAGCCCTTTTGCCCACCTACTTTTTTCCATGATTAATTAACCAATGAAAAAGAAGAAGCAAAACTTACATATAAATAAAGCCCTCATGACACTTTTTTCTTTTGGTTAATTTAGCTTTGCTTCATTTGATTATACCACTCACTCTTCACGACACGTTCATGTCCAGACTCCGCACATATATATAAGCATGACGAGGATATCAACTCCTTCATTCATCTCTACACTTATTAGTGGCCAACGAATATTTCCCGATTTAATTTTAAGAACTTATTAACTGCGATAAAATTTTAACTGTTAATTAATTGCCATTAAAAAAAGTTTTTTGGTGTAGATTTGAAATCCATTCTACTGGAATTTTCTTTTCCCAAAATAATTGTTCAAGTGTTGTTTACAATTTAGAAGAATTATACTAGGTCATGAGTCTGACGTGAAAACTTTGTTATTAGAAAGTGAACAAACAGATTTAAAAGCAAACATGTAAAAGTGTAAGGAGATATTTGCTAGTTACTGAATTCGAATTTTATCTTGTACTACTAGCTACAGAAACCACCCCAAAATAGTAAAGAAAACATAGTCCGTGCTACTATGTATCATAGTTGTCTCCGCGGCCAAGATTGAAAGATGTATAAGAATAAATATCAAACTCAGCTAGTGGACTTAAACAAACATATATGAGAAATAATATTTTGTTAATCTATTTTAAGTGCTCGTTTCCTCTTATATTAAATGCTTTAGAAACCGTCAAAACAATATTGTGTACACGGATTAGAAATTTAAAATTGTGCACGATTCAATGTCCATCCAACATTCATTATATATTGCGCTCAGGCACGACGAAGGCAGGGAACAAGTTTTATTTTATTTTATTTTTTTGTTAAACCTAAAATCCAATTAACTATCCATATAAATTACTTGACCAGTACCTAAAATTGCATGGCATATTAAATGTTATATACTTAGTGTTACCAAAGCCATAATTACACCTCAGATTTGTTTCTTAGATATATAAACGTTGTATAGATTATTTTTTCTTTCTCTAAAAGATGTAGTATCAGACATTCTCCTCTATTATAAAATTATATATAAAGCTCCTTTAAAGTAAAAAAAAAAAAATCAAAATACTGCCAATAATAATATTGATTTCTT
The DNA here is from genome assembly GCA_026724425.1 of Erythrophleum ivorense. Lineage (NCBI taxonomy): Eukaryota > Viridiplantae > Streptophyta > Magnoliopsida > Fabales > Fabaceae > Erythrophleum > Erythrophleum ivorense. The sequence goes on along the minus strand of JAIUCV010001763.1, from coordinate 587 downwards.
TTATTAAAAATATAATTTATTAAAAAATGCATTTTAAACTTTTATTTCAAATTAAAGTTATTTATTTTCTGGTTAAAACTATAAATTTAATTTATTCTAAATTTAAAAAATTAATTATTTCATATCAGTCAAATATATAATTAATAATTGTTATATGATATAAATAATTAATATAAGGGTATTTTGGTCAAAATAAATATAATTATAACTTTTCTCTTGCTCCAGGAGAGATTTAATATAGGTATCTTTTGATTTTAGAAAAGGTGATGTAATTTTTAAAAGCAAAAAAAAAAAAAAATGAACCATGTAATTTAAATATATTGAAGCAGGGCAGAGATAGGGCGACCAATGGAGGCCTTGGCCCTCTGCTATTTTGAAGATAATTATTATGTATATAAAAATTTTGGTAAAACTTAAGTATGGCCCAAGAAAATAATGAAGATTTCATATAAATTTTGGTAAAATTACATATGACACCAAAAAATAATAAAGGTTGCATGTTAAGTTTCCATAAAATTACATATCTTCCCACCCTCCCCCAACACTTGTTTTTTGGCCTCTGCCGTTGTAGTATATCTTTTGTTATA